>PITA01009761.1:0-75644 GCA_004023965.1 Spilogale gracilis
GGGGAGCCCACACGCACGGGGGCCGCCACACGTACGGGGGAGCCCACACGCACGGGGGCCCCCACACGCTCGGGGGCTGCCCACACGCTCGGGGGAGCCCACACGCTCGGGGGCGCCCACACGCTCGGGGGCCGCCACACGCACGGGGGAGCCCACACGCTCGGGGGAGCCCACACGCTCGGGAGCGCCCACACGCACGGGGGACGCTCACGTTCGGGGGCTGCCCACACGCCACATTTCTCATTCTTAAACTTCCTGTTCCTCATCCATAACAAATGAGATGTTGTGTGAAAAATTTAATCAGTATTGAGTAGTACATAGCAAGCATTCAATAAAATATTAGTTTATGTGGCTACACCAAAATAAAAAAAATTTTCACAGCAAAGGAAACTATTAGCAAAGCAAAAAGGTATCTTAGTGAGAAGGAGATAATTTGTAAATGATATATCCAATAAAGTGTTAACATCCAAAATATATAAAGAACTTACACAATTTAACACCAAAAACAAAATAATTCAATTAAAAATGGGCTGAAGATCTAAATAGACATTTTCCTGAAGAAGACATACAGATGGCCAACAGACACGTGGAAAGATGCTCAACATCATTGATCATCAGGGAAATACAAATCAAAACCACAATAAGGTATCACCCCACACCTGTCAAAATGACTAGAACTAAAAAGACAAGAAGTAAAAAGTGTTGATGAGGACATGGAGAAAAAGAAACCCTCGTGCATGGTTTGTGGGAATGCACATTGGTGCAGCCACTGTGGAAAACAGTATGGAGGTTCCTCAAAAAATTGAAAATAAAAATACCATATGATCCAGTAATTCCACTACAGGGTATTTACCCAAAGGAAATGAAAACACTAATTTGAGAAGATATGTGCGTCCCTATGTTTATTGCAGCAATATTTAAAATAGCCAAGATAGGGAAACAACAGAAGTATCCATCAATAGGTGAATCGATAAAGCTATAGTATACATACTATGGAATGTTACTCAGCCATAAAAAATGATATCTTGCCATTTGTGACAATATGCATGGACCTAGAGGGTACTATGCTAAGTGAAATAAGTCATAAAAAGATAAATAACCTATGATTTCACTTATATATAAATCCAAAAACCCCCAAATGAATGGAAGAACAAACAAAGAGAAAACAGACCCATAAATACAGAGAACAAACTAATGGTTGCTGGGGGCAGGTGGAGAGCATGGGAAAATGGGTGAAGGCAAGTGGGTGATGTCCGCTTTCAGTTACGGGATGAAGACGTGAGGATAAGAAGTACAGCAGAGGGAATATAATTAATGTTATCTTAATAGCACCGCATGAGACAGATAGTAGCTACCCTTGTGGTGAGCATAGCATGATGTATAGACTTGTCAAATCACTATGTTGTGTACCTAAAACCAATGTAACACTGTGCATCAACTATACTTTAATAATTAAAAGAATAAAATGGTTCAAAAAATGAATTTATTACTCTTGAGTATTAAACTGCATTTGAAAAACATATGAACAATTCAGATCAAGCATAAGACATATAGCTCAAGTTTTGTATACTTTCTTATAATGAATGAAATTAATTTGGTTGGTAGAATTTGCTTTTGTCCCTGTTTGTGTAAATCTCTGCCTTGCCCTCATCTACTAAACTGTATTTCTTTTCCTTGTTTCTTGTATCAGTGAACAAATGACCCCCAAGCACTTCTCACCTGCAATCAAAACATTACTTTCCTTCATAAATTTCCATGGAAACAAAGCCGTAGGGAAAGGGGAAGGGGTGGCTGGGGAGGGAAAGAGAACAGGGAGCATAGGAGGAAGATATGTTTGTGCTGATATTTCCTCTGGACCTTATGCCCCTTGCTTGCACCTTGATTGCTTTTCTTCCTTGATCATTTTAATCTTACCGATGACTATATTTGCGCTTCTCTTTGAAACAAAACTAAGTACTAAACATTTTCTTGGCCACTCAGCCTCATGTACATACCAGCAGAATGAAAAGACATAGGACTACTTATTAACTGTATTTGATTTAGCCACTATTTTCTCCTTAGAGTCTTGCTTCTGTTGCCGGTCTCATTTCTCTCCATTTCTGCTCCATCCCACTCCTCACTTTGCCCATAACCATTTAGATTTTGTTATCAGTTCCTTCCTATGTGTTCAATTTGATCTTCAGTTCGTGGTCTATGCTGAAATTTGATTCATGAGTCTTCTTTCTTTATCCCGGCTGATTTCATTCCATGATACCTTGCCTCCACTTGTGATTTCTCTATCTTTTGTCTCATTTCCTTCAATGGCTTCAATAAAATATATGGCTGCTTCTTCCATTTGCTCTAATCACTTTTAGGCAGTCATTATGCTTAAATATTTAGCCTCCATTGATTTTCACTTGCACATCACAGTTTAGTTAAAACTGTGATGTCAAATATCTTTTATAGCTTTTTTATTCCTCTTTCTTCCTTGTCATGCCTCTTTGCTCTTGCATAGAATTTCCCCAGAAATTTCCCTGGAGTGACTCTCCAAGATCTGCCTCTATTATTTTTTTTTCCTTCTTAGGCTGTAGGTTTTCCATTTTAGTGCTTAATATTTTTTCTTCTTCCCCTACTATGTTAACTATCATTTCTCTCATTTCCCACCCTCCTTTCAATCAGTAATGAGCATAATTGCTGATTCTTGATACAATCTTTGGATTTAAGGAAGCTGATGAGATGGAGAACAAGGGGGTTTTCAAGAGCAGCTACTTTAAGATTTCTGCTGTGCGGCGGTAGCACTTAACAGAAAGCAAAAAACATTAGTTAGGTAATATATGAAGGATCAATATGGTCAGAAAGCAAAATGTTAGTCTTTCCTTTTTTTTAAGGTTTTATTTATTTATTTGACAGAGAGAGAGATCACAAGTAGGACGAGAGACAGGCAGAGAGAGAGGGGGAAGCAGGCTCCCCGCCCACCCCCCCCACCCCCCAGTAGAGCACCCCAGGACCCTGAGATCATGACCTGAGCCGAAGGCAGAGCCTTTAACCCACTGAGCCACCCAGGTGCCCAAAATGTTAGTCTTATAAACAGAACTCCAGCCATGAGATTGTTAAGGAAGAAAGATGAGCGCCAGGGTGTCTGAATTTGGGACAGTGGTGTAGTCGAGATTTGCTACTCTAAGTGTGGTTTGCAGAACAACAGCCTTGACATCAACTAGAGGCTTGTTGGAAATGCAGGATCTTTGATTCCATCTCAGATGTGCACAATCAAATCTGCATTTTTTAATAGGGATTTGCGCATTAGACTTTGAAAACACTGGCACAGAGTAAACCATCCTTAAAATTCAGATCAAGTTCCATTTAGCACTCCCTAGGCAAATTTGGAGTTAATGATTTGACCTCTTTGAATTTCTGTTACTCACTCATGAGCTGTGAATAATAATACTAACCTTTAAAGTTGTTGTAGGAAATAGAAATAATGTACAATTCTTATAGCAGTCAATACATCGTAATGGCTTTCCTTGTGGATTTCCTAAAAGACAGAACAGGGAGGGGATTTCAGTTTAGGGGATTTTAGGCCATGTAGTCTGACTGCATTCCAAGTTTAGAGTCATGAAAAGGAGAAAATATACCTACTTCCAAAGATATTCCCATTTTTCTCTCTGCTGTCTGAAACAAAAGCCATAGAGATGAAAGCTTAATTATTTTGTGAATTATAAAGGCTTTAACATATAAGTAAATGTTTAAAATTGTGTATGCAAACTAGAAAAAAATGGATTAAATGTTCATTCACCCTTGATACCGTGTTTGGAACTTCTTCATAACAAGAGTAATGATCGGACTTGGCTTTGAGTCTCAGTTCACTGACTAATTCTGTATGCTTGGCCAAGTCATGGACTTTTTGGGGGCCTCAATCTTCTCATAACATGTAGGAAATAATAATTCAGAAGGGTGTTTTGAGAATCAAATACAAATAATGTGATAGATTTATTATGGATGTGATCTCCCATACATCCACCAATTCATTCAACCAACAGTTACTAGCTGCCCATTATGTTCTGGGCACTGGGAAGGGCACCAGACATCTAGACGTGAAGCAGACATAGTCCTTCTCTCGAGGAGCTCATTCTCTTCAAAAGAATATGTAAGACCTAGCTCTGACCAAGAAGCAGTGAACACGGAATAAATATCAGGCACCATACTAGACACACAATGGTATTTACTTGTTTCTCAGGACAACTGAGGCTTTGAGAAGCTAAGTAACCTCTCAAGGGCATGCAATTAGGCAGTGGCAGACACGAAATACGATAAAGCCTCGTTGTATGAGCTAGAGGACAAGCGCCATGCAAAAGGGAGCTGCTGTGAACCTGGCAGAGGGCAGAATTCAGAACAAGATGGCTTCATTGGAAACTCCCCTGCCCCTGGGATTCCCTGTTCTGCATCTCTTCCTGAGAAACAAATTCCTTCTACTGTGTGCTGTTCCTCTTGTACAGATGCATCCCAGCTGGAGCTGGGACTGAGGCATCACCTGCAGATACTGAGTCTCACTCGCCTTCCATCCGCATTTTAAAAAAAAAAAATCTACAGTTCCATTTCATGCAACTTTTAACTCTCCGGCAGCCATTCTCGCTGCTATTCCTGCTTTGTGGATACATTTATTTTATGGGTCATTTCCCCTTAAATTTTAAGGACATGTATCTTCATGAAAAGAACAAAGGAAGAAAAGCAACTTGTAAATTATCACAAGAAAAACCCCTGCTAAAAACAATAAGTTTGCTGACAGATGGCAGAATCAGTTGAGAAGCGAGCACCATATTTACTAAGTCTAACCCATTTAGTAAGCCAAAAAAGTGTTATCTAATTCTATCCCCCGTGTATGTGTGTGTTTTGGAATAAACAGATGCCTAATGAGGAATGTGTCTAGTGCAGTTTTGAAGGAACCTGGATAAACCCAGGTTCTGATTGAGGGTTTCATTTTGACAAATATATAAGTGTACAAAGTCAAATCTATTGTAAATAAAATTGTCAGAGCAAAAACAGCATTAAAATGCTGTCAAAGCAACATTATTTTTTAAAAACAACACACCCCAGAATTATTGGACCACATAAATTGGCTTTTAGAAATCTCTCTATTATTTATACAGTTTTATAACAACTACAAAGTACTTAAAAGGAGGACATGTGCTCGGATGCCTGCTGGGCCACTATAACAAGTTTGAATATTATCAAGCTTTTTATAAAACTATATTAAACAAAGTGGAAATAACTCATCGATACATACATTTGTTTACATTGTTTAGGACATGGCTGAGACACAGTCTTCCCACTCTCACTTTCTTCCCTCCAAAGCCCAGTTTTCTTAAAAAAAAAAAAAAAAGGAAATGCTAATCTTACTATTGTCTTATTTTGAATTATGAGTTTTGAGACTATGTATTTAGATGATGTTTGAGGATCCAGTCTAACTCATGAAAAATAAGTGAAGTCTGGGATATTGTATACCTAAGAAATTTGAATAGAATAGACTCAAATTCTAAGGGAGCACATACACCCTGGTCTTATAGGTTATTATTTAATGCCTCTGGGAGTTTCTTCAGTAGAAACATCAAGAGAAGTGATTTGCAGAGTTAGTGTGGTGTGGCTATCTGCTTCCCTCAGGAGCCAATCACGTGGGGAAAAAGCTAAAGGATTTTTTTCTTTTTGGCCTCCTCTCCTTCAGTAAAAAGCATGGAAACATTAAATGATTAATCAAGTAATATCACACAAAGTAAACTTTAAAACAAGGAATATTATTAGAGATAAAGAAAAACATGTCACAATGATAAAAAGGTCTACTCACTGAGTCCCTAAATGTGTATGTATCTCAGAACTTCAAGGTACATGAAGCCAAAATGACAGAAATAAAAAGCCAAGTAGGAAAAGAACCCAGTCATAACTGATGATCTTAATGATCTTTTATTGGTAATGGATAGAATAAGCAAACAGCAAAGCAGAACAGATAGATATGAACAATTGTCAGCTGGACCTCCTAATTGATTAGTAGAATCCTATGTCTAATGACTGCAGAATGTATATGGGTTTCAAGTGCCTATGGAACCTGTACTCTTACTGGGCTTTAATTTTTCCCTTTGTAACTAATGAGCATAGACATACTTTGATCTTTATTGGGTATTTGGTTATTGGTATAGATGCTATTGGTGCCCTGGACAGGCGTTCTTCACTAGGACAGTGCCACTCTGCTTCAGCTGCTAATAACAGCTTACAGTTGCCTCTTAGAGGATTGCCATTGGTGAATGGGAGCCACCTCATCCTGTAGAAGCCATCCTGCTTGGAATTCCTAGACGGGTATGCTACCCTGCCAGAGGCAGCCCATAGCAGATGTGGGGGTACAATAGGTCAGCTATTTTGGGTCTGGGCAGGACAAGCTGTGGGGTACAATTCATGTTCCAGAACTCTTTATAAAATAAGCTGAGGCTAGACTTAAAAAAAAAAAAAATGCACAGTGCCTGGCTTTTCCTCTTTCCCATGCCTACCAGGGATGGGAGCTGTTGTGTGTGGAGGAAGGCAGTAAGGCAATGGGCATTGCCAATACCTCCATTTCAGTTCACCCAAGAGGAGCAGGGAAACGGACTCAAGTCTGCTCACTTTGGTCTTTGTTTCTTTAAGACATAAAATGCCATTAGTAAAAGGAGAGAAATGTTGGCTGCCTTCTATCAGAATGATGACACACTGAATTATAAGAACAGAATAACTTTGACTTTCTTGACTTGAGTCCTAAAACCTTTTTAAATCCAAGGTTACCAATAGGGTTGAGTTACCTTCTTAAAGTAGGCAGAGCTAATCCTGTAAAGCCTGTCAGTAACACACATTTTCCAGGTGGTAGCTAGTGTTTTTCCCTTTCCTTCTAAAATACAAAAAAGTTCTAGTTCATGAAAAGGTCCGGGGAAAATTGTTGACTCCCTTCTGGGTGGGTTCAACCAAGATTCAAGTACAGATTTCCCTCTTTTTTTCTTTCCAGTAATTTGCTGAGCTGTGCTGTGCTGGGCTGCTTGGCAAGCTACTTAACCTTTCTGAACCTGAATTTAGAAAACTCCAAAATATTTGACACATTTTCTCCAGAGGCGCCAGTGGAATTAGTGAATGATTCAGCAAATGTGTTTTATGATTCCTGGAAAAGTAAGCTCATAGTTTTTTATAAGTACTGAGTAATGTCAAATAAGTTGTATTGCACAGTTTGCCCATCTATTCTAATGTACTATTTTAAATGGATACTCTACTTTTTCTTTATTTATGTGCTTATTTTATTTATGTCTTCCCTCTTTTTTGGAAGCCAACCTATATAACCTTCCTTTGAAAGCAAAGTCTGGAAAAGCTAATCATTGAGTATACTACACTAGTTAGTTCTTTTTCATTTTTATTCTTCTGGCTGAAAAACTAAAACATATTTGATTAAAAAAGCTTGAAATATACAAATGTATGACTTGGATAAGAGGCCAGATTTGGCTTAATCTCAGTTGCCAACTTGTGATTTAGCTCATGGAAGAATCCTGTATTCACTGCACCCCATATACAAGCTCTCTCTCATCCATTATTTATTTGTGATTTGGTTTATATGCTTGAGGAGTTTTTTCTTTTTCCTATATTTATTAATCAGCAGAATAACCTCACAGAGAAATGAGCTATACATAACATTCAGCTATAGGAAAATAGTATTGGCATGAAGGGCAATTTTCTCCAACTGACTCCCCTAACCCACTGTTACCTCCAACTCCAACACAACGGCATCTTCTGAGCTTCATTTTCAAAATTTTCAAAATTTTATCTTTAGTTTTTATCATACGTTTCCCTTCTCTTTAACACTGTTTTTGGAAGCTTTTATTTTCAAAAATTTCAAACGCACAGGAAAATACAGTGCATACCCATGTAAGAGTCACCTTAATTCACCAACTGTTAATGTTTTGCCACCTTTGCTTTATCGCTTTCAAACACAATTACTTTGCTGAATATTTGAAAGGAATTTGCAGACAAGCGGATACTGTGGCTCTTGACTTCTTTATACCTCAACACAAATCATCTTAGAACAAGGACATTCTTTGACATAAACACAAAACCATTGTCATACTTCCAAATTAACAGTGATAGAATAAATATCACTAATATACAACTATCCTGAGACATCTTTCAGCTGACCCTCCTCCACTTCCTAGCCGGGAATCTGAATCCAATTAAGGATCACACTTGGCATTTGCTTGTCATGTGTCTTGAGTCTTTTTTAATTTAATAAGGTCCCTTTGTCTTTTGTTTTTTATGACACACTACTTTTGAAGAGTATAGATTAATTGATGTGTAGAGTGTCTTCAAATCTGGATTAGCCAAATAGTTCCCTCATTACCAGATTCAAATTAAATACTACATAGGTGCTTTCTTGGACTTTGCATTCCATCACATCAGAGGCATGATGTCTGCTTGTCTGTCTCATTATTGGTGATGTTAACTTAGATTATTAGGTTAAGACGTAGCTCCCAACTCTCTCTTTACAACTCAGAAGTATAATACTTTGAAATTATGTGGTATATTCTGTGGTATAATGCTTTGAAATTATGTGAATATTCTATCACTCAATAATGTCTCAATCTTGGTTTGTGAGCAAAAGGATTATTTTCTAATTTTTTTTATTCCTTCCATGTTTATTAGTTGTTATTCTTATTTATTTTCTCTCTCACCCCCTTCCTTTAAATATTATAATGGCCTTATGGATTTTTCTTTTTACTCAATGTTATAATCTATCACATAATGATTCATTTTTGATGCTCAAATTGTAAGTAATTTGACCAGTCAAGCCCACCAAGCCAATTTTTGTCTTTTAGACATATGTCCCTCAACCTTTGAGCACCTTGTATTTTCTCTGCCTATACCTGAAATCAACCATGTCTCCAAGGAGTTTTATTTTCCTTTAGAAAGTATTTAGAAACCAAGATTTTGGTACTCGGTGTCCTTATTGCCACTGGGATGTCATTTCTTCTAGATTATTTCGATGGACAGCTGACATATATATCTTGAAAAATATCATGAGGTTTGTATAGGTGCCTCCAATTTAAATTTATCACCACAGAGTTCTTCATCTTCTCCCCACTCCATGTTTATATTGTTTCTCCCATAAGGTGAGAACCCTGATTCCAAACCTCTATCATCCTATTTACTCATGTGTTCTATAGTATTGAAAATAATGTAGGCTATTACTTATACAACACTATCAGCAGCAAACCCACTATTTAATGTTTAAATTTCTTTGCAGTTTATTTTTTAGACCATATCTACTAAGATTTTACAGTAAAGTTGCTATGTTTACAAATAATTCATTTTTTCCTGTGTGGTTGTGCTATCAATTTGATTAAAATTTTGGTTTGTTTCTGTTTGAATTTAATTTTAGGGTTAGAATTTTACATCCTTCTTGATTTAATCATTTTAATTTAAAAATATGTTGCTCAAATGTGAAAAGTATATTTGAAAATATAGAGATATCTCATTTCTGTTTCATACCATCGACCACCTTCTTAGCTACTCCTAGAGTAATAATTATCATTGTTGTATAGTTTAGTTTTAGGTATTTTTGTAAAAATTAGCAACATCTACCCAGTCTCAATGTATATTCCTATTTCCTCATATTTCTAGGTATAATCAAATGTGTCTTTCTTCCCTCCCTTGGTAATGTATCCTTGAAATCACTTCCTATCACTTCACAGGATCAAGTTATAATTTTGTACAGTTTATTCCATTATGTTTTCCCACAGTTTATTTAATCTGTCTTCCATTAAGCATTTAGGGTATTTGCAATATTTTGCTGTTATACATATTTCTGCAGTGATTAATCATGTTGCTTTATATCTAAGAGGGACATTCTTATCTTAAACACCTAGATTTCATTATTTCCTAGGAGAAAATAAAGTTCTCTTATGGGGTGAAGGGAGAGAAAAGGTTCAGTGGGATTGAGTAAGAAATGAATGGTAAGGCCCTAAAGAGAAGGGTTGGGTCCCATGAAGCTGAAGAAGGGAAAAGGTGTTAAATTAAGTAGTTGGTACAGTCCTGGAGCCAAGTCCACACAGTTCTTCAGAGATGTCAGAAACATATAGGATAGACTTGTGGAGGGAATGAAAAGAAACTATAAGGCCCAGGTGTTGAAAGACTGACACGTTTCTGATGGCCAACTAGACTTGGAAGGAGTGGATTCTATGAGCTACAAAGCTACCCACTCTCCAAAATACCATCCAACTTTGGGCAAGTTTCATCTCATTGGTGGTGATGATGGAAGCAAGGACAGAGATTATTCCCAAAGTTTCATGACTTTTAAGGTCCAGAACTCTTGTATAATCTTGGGGAAAAAGAGAAACAAAATATTTTTGAGATTAAGCTTTCTACCAGCCAGAAGAGACAGAGAAATAAAGATACAGGATGTTTCTATGCCTCTACTGTTGTGAAACAAATTATTCCTATTCCCCAAATGATTTAGTGTGTGTATGTATGTATGTGTGTGTGTAACTTTACAGAAATGGTTTTGTAAATATTTCCTAAATGGTATAACATTTTCTTCTATGACTCATTTTTCTCATTTAACAAAATATATTGGACATCTCTTATTTTTCAACCCTTGCGTGATATTTCGATATACGGATATAGGCTACTTTGTTCTTGATAAAGTGCTATTGGGATAAAGTAGTACTAAGATATTCAGAGACTATTAGATATTTTGGAAGCAGAGTTTGGATCTGATTATGCTGCTCTAAGAAAGTTTTAGCTCTAAGAAAGTTTGCATTCATGTTTTTCATGAGGAAAATAATTATACAGTGTTCTTTGTATTTTTTCAACATTGACAGATGGTAAGTGAACAGCCTGGGAGGAGGAGAAATGACCCAACTTGCTTGTGTAGCATTGGAAAAGATATCAAAGCAGGAGACAGACACTCCCAGTGCCAAACACTTTGTTTTCTTTCTCACTCATCTTATTCAAACTGATCACAAATTGCTTTATTGCATTCTACTGTGTCAAAGTAATTCCCTTTACTTTCACATTGAAGAAATGTCTTAGACTATGATAAAATGATTTCCTCAGATCACTTGAGGTTGGAAGTAATAGGCAATGAAAACTGTTGAGAAATCTGTCACAGTCATAACAACAATATATGGAAACACATATCAATGTACTGTTCAATATGGAAAGGCAAAAGAAAATTTTTCCAATGAGCATTGTCCTGTGGACTGCAGAAAACATACCAGCCTAAGTCAGGAAAATTTTTGATGTGATTCCCCCTGACCCACCCGAGCGTATACCAGAATTGTAAGGCTTTATACAATGCCAGATTTAAGTTGTTGGTTGATTAAACAATAATATTGAGAACATTCTGCATTGCTGTTGGAAATCTTTTGTCCATTTTTTCTTCTTGGTTAGCACATTTGTGGAACCAGTTAAACTAATAGCCTCAAAGATAGAAATTCTGGCACCTAATTTGCATATATTCTTGAAGAAAAAGTTCTAAAGCATAGGAAATGGCTTATACCTCATGCAGAGGTGGGCGCAGTGAAGCTATACAGAGATAGCATATGAATGGTAAAGAACCCATACACTTCTGTTTTCAGATATCTCCAATATCAAAATGAGAAGGGAAACATGGACAGTAACAATGATCGAAATGTGTTATGTAATAGAGTACACAAATTAAAGTCAGAACATTTGAGCTTTAGTTCTAATTTTGTGATTAACTATGTGATTGTGGGCAAGTTACTTTCAGCAATGGTACTTGACAAAAAGGGTATGTGTGTGGGAGTACTGGATGAGATGAGTAAGTCCTAATGATTATTTCTGCTTCTCTTGGCAACAAGCTTTGCAGAAAAGCAACATGTTTAAAATAACGTAGTATGCTTTAGCAGTACAAAAGC
Organism: Spilogale gracilis; assembly: GCA_004023965.1. Lineage (NCBI taxonomy): Eukaryota > Metazoa > Chordata > Mammalia > Carnivora > Mephitidae > Spilogale > Spilogale gracilis. Next base: position 11,907 of record PITA01009761.1, read on the forward strand.
TTCTGTAATATTATGTCGTTCTTTTTTATTTATTGATGGCATATTGTGAGTAATAGAGTATATTTATTTCCATAATATAGTTGATGAAGCCAATAATAGTCATATACTTTCATTTTTCTCAAAGATCAGTATATATATGTATATCAGTATACATATATAACAATAATCCAGACTCTCTGACTATTGATTTTATTCACAAATATTTACTTAGTGCATACTAGAAATGGACCAGTATGTATTGAGTATTTACTATGCTAGGAAGTTTGAAAGCAAGAATTCTGGAATCAGTAATGCCTGAATTTTAATCCTGACCACAATTTCTTTGCTGTGACTTTGGACAACTTATATGATATTGGATGGCAGAGAGAAGTTTATGAGGAAACCTCAATTTTCTGACAGTGAAACATATCTACTTAAACACTTTCTGTGACTCCATTTCTGGTGAAAGTGTGCTATAAAATATTTATGAATCTGGGTTATAATGAAAATTATTAAGTAAAATGTCATTTAGGATAATCAGAATATATATTAAGCTTATCTTATAAATTATCTAAGTTGATGGCAGAAAAGTTCATTAGCTAACGTGATGAATATACACTGTGGACCAAGATGGTTCTTAGAAGGGAACGATATTTGAAACACTAAGTAAGAACCAATTCTCAGGGTAGGAAATCCTAAATACTAAGTGAGGGATTTGGAGGCTCTGCTAATAGATGATTGGACAAACCAGTCATTCAGCCGAAGATCCCACAGATAGAAGAGTTTAAGATATATTATACTCAGTGTAGCAAATGGAAACCTTGAACAGATATTACAACACCTAGAAAGATACTAGCTTCTAAGGGGCTCTGCTCCTGGAAATGCCATGGGAAGCATTCTGATTTTACAGATCTGCCTAGGAATCCTGGATAGCTGTTCAGATTGTTTTAATTGGATGTAGAGTCTATGAGGGTCTCTCTCCTTCGTGAAAGCCAAGGATCCACAGAAAATAGCCAGAATTTTTCCCTCCATTTCTCTTTTCATTTCCTCTGGATAAATAAAAACTGGACAAATAATCTCTTTTTTTTTTTTTAAAGATTTTATTTATTTGACAGAGAGAAACACAGCCAGAGAGGGAACACAAGCAGGGGGAGGGAGAGAGGGAGAAGCAGGCTTCCTGTCGAGCAGGAAGCCCAATGTGGGGCTCGATTCTGGGTCTCCGGGATCATGACCCGAGCTGAAGGCAGTTGCTTAACCAACTGAGCCACCCAGGTGCCCCGACAAATAATCTCTTAAAACTAAACCTGTGGTTTCTGTTTTTTAGTTCCTGGATAGTTTTGAGGTTAAAAAAAATGTCTTGGGTATTGGAAATTTAAATCCAACAATTTAATTTTATATTGAAATGTAAATGACAATAATAGTAAGATCTCCTATATGAGAATGTTCTGTGGATTAAATGAATTAATAGATAAGTAACTAAGACATAACTTAGTTACCTTGAGACTGGTCTCCAAGTTGTCATACATTCAAAAGGAAAATAAATATGAATCCACATGAAATTTTTTAAAAAGATTTTATTTATTTATTTGACAGGGAGAGATTACAAGTAGACAGAGAGGCAGGCAGAGAGAGCAGAGGAAAGAGGCTCCCTGCTGAGCAGAGGAAAGAGGCTCCCTGCTGAGAATCCGATGTGGGCCTTGATCCCAGGACCCCGAGATCATGACCTGAGCTGAAGGCAGAGGCTTTAACCCACTGAGCCACCCAGGCACCTCCACATGAGTTTTTTGCTCTGAGAGTTCTTGGAGGCACTTTGGAGGAGACAGAAAAGAATCATCTTTCTCTTTCTTCCCAAAGTCAAAAGCCCCACAGGGCAGCTGCCCCAATCTTTTGTAATTCTCCTTCAACACCTTCTTTAAACTACTCATTCTTTCCTTTACTTTGGTTCTTTTCTCTTTTTCCCCCTCACCTACTGTGGCCCACTCATTTTTCCATAAAGCAGTCTGGTCTAAGTCCCTCCAACTGAACTCCAATTGAATAGGTTTTTTTCCTATCAATCCCATGACCTTATATAACATTATATAGCATATGTATATGTGCTAATGACCACCAAATTACCATATTCAACAAGAATCTACAGCATCTGATAACCATTGCAGACTCATATCCAACTACCAACTTAGATGTTATCTCTAATTAACATGCCAAAAATGTAACCCTTGATTCCTGTCATTCCAATGTTTTTTTCTCCCATTTTCCCCTGTATCAACAAATGGTACCATCATCCATTCCTCTCTTGAGGGGAAGAATTAACTTATCCTTTCTCTTAGCCCATACATTGAGTCTCTCAGGGAAGCCTTTTATTTCTAACTCAAACATGCCACAAATCTATCCACTTCCATCATCGAAATCCAGATGTAATCACTTCTCAAATGGTCTACCATAACAAACTACAAACTGCACTCATGATCACTGACACTTGACATGGCCTTTTGAAACAGAAGCCAGAGTTTGAGGAGTTCTTTATAGATCTTGGATATCAGCCCTTCATCTGTGGTGTCATTTGCGAATATCCTCTCCCATTCCATGGGTTGCCTCTTTGTTTTGTTGACCGTTTCCTTTGCTGTCCAGAAGCTTTTTATTTTGATGAAGTCTGAAAAGTTCATTTTCACTTTTGTTTCCTTTGCCTTTGGAGACGTGTCTTGAAAGAAGTTGCTGTGGCCTATGTCAAAGAGGTTACTGCCTAGGTTCTCCTCCAGGATTTTGATGTATTCCTACCTCATGTTGAGGTCTTTCATCCACTTCAAGTTTACCTTTGTGTGTAGTGTAAGAGAATGGTCTAGTTTCATTCTTCTACACGTAGCTGTCCAATTTTCCCAGCACCATTTATTGAAGAGACTGTCTTTTTTCCATTGGATATTTTTTCCTGCTTTGTCGAAGATTATTTGACCATAGGAAACAGAAGCCAGAGATTCTTTCTTTCTTTCTTTCTTCCTTCCTTCCTTTCTTTCTTTCTTTCTTTCTTTCTTTCTTTCTTTCTTTCTTTCTTTCTTTCTTTCTTCCTTTCTTCCTTTCTTCCTTTCTTCCTTTCTTCCTTTCTTTCCTTCTTTCTTCTTTTCCTTTCCTTTCCTTTCCTTTCCTTTCTTTTCCTTTCCTTTCCTTTCCTTTCCTTTCCTTTCCTTTCCTTTCCTTTCCTTTCTTTTCTTTTCTTTCTTTCTTTTTTTAAATTTACATCATGAAGTTTTTCTGCCTGAAACTCTCCAATGGCTTGCATTTCATTTGGAGCAAATCCCAAATTCCTGCAGCCCATAAAACCTTACAAAACCTGTTTCTTGCTTCCTACCCTTTCAACCTCATTGCATAGCCCTTACCGATCTCTCATTATCCTCAGACATCTTGGCTTTCCTTTTGCCTGCTGCTTCCAACAGGGACTTTGCACTTACTCTGGACTTTTCTTCCTAATTCCAAATGACTGTCTTCCTTTTTCATCCAGGGTTTAGGTCAGATATCACCTCTAGTAAGAGTTTTCTCTTATCATACTATCTTTGTTCAAATCAGATTGCCCTATCTGATTTTATTAACATTAATCATAATTCTTAGGAATAGTTTTTAAAATATGTATGTATGTATGTGTATTTGTTCATTTTCTGTCTTCTGTTGGTTTGCATATGTCTTATTTGAGGGTGAATGCCAGGAGGACAGGGACCATATTTTTCATATCTATAACTCTAATTCCACAGTCTAGACTACTTCATGGCAAAGTAACTATTTAATGGTTGATAGTTGAGTGACTGACTAGATGAAGAACTTAAATTTTTTTTTTTTTTTTTTTTTATTGTCACTCACTTCCCCAGTGAATTTTTGTGGCCTCTAAGGACACCTAGGATTTCCTCTAGAAAACCTTTCTTCTCTATTTCCGGCTGCAACAAGAAATATTAAGATGCTGTTAGGCATAGTGTGATCTTTCTTAACAGTGATGTGTTTATTAAAATTTCTTCTATCATACCTTGAAGTGAAGGAATTAGAAAATGTTTTTGGGAGCAAATCCAGCAGCTTCAGACTTAATATTCCCAGCATTCTTCATAGTCTATGTCTATAATGAAAGGAGGTGGGTGCCCACTGAGTTCTTTTCCTTATGTGTGTACTGCTTGCTACTACTGAAATAATCACTCCCAAGCACTGGACTGTTCTGCATTTATTAGTGAATTGCATAATGCATCCCAAGATCTATAAAGCACCAATAAATCAATGCCAGGATCAGTACAGGAATTCCATTTGGGACCAAATTTGGCACAATGAAAGCAAAGAAACCATCAAATTCATTCATTCTATTTCCTCTTGCATTACCTTCTTCATAGTACTGCCATCCCTTCCCCAACTCCTGCAACAATGTCTTACTTGGATTCTCTGCATCTACTCTTGTCCCCCTCAACCTCTCATACACCTTATGCAATGACCTTTTCAAACCTAAAATGTGATCATGTCTCTTACTTGCTTAAACACTGTAAGTATTTTCCATTGTTAGGAGTTCGGATAAAGACCAAAATCCTTAAAAAATCCTTTGAGTAGGGTGATTACATGATTTCTTCAGCACACTGGAATGCATGTAGGAGTGAAATGCTATGTTATCATTAATTGCATGGACAGCAGGCATCAACTGAGACTGTTTTAGACTTACTGGGGCATATCCTTCTACTCTCAGCCTCTGCATTTGTTTGTCCTCACCTTTCCCCCCAGCTTCATGTCTCATCTTATTTGCTCTTGCTTTTTACCCTTAGCCACACTCACCTTCTCCAAATTTCAAATTCCGTGCCATTATAGCTGCAGAAGCACTTTTTCCTCTGCCTGGATTATTCTTGCATATTCAGCCCCGCCCCTCTCTTTGCATAGCTAATTACTTTGCTCAAGTGAAACCCTATTCTAATATCATGTGTCAGCTAGTGATCATTTCCTCAGCAAACTTTACCCTGCCTGCCTCATTTAGTGGGTTCTCCTATTCCACACTCACTGTACCAGATACCTCACTGAAAATATACTTACAGTTCTCTAAAGTTTACATGTACTGATGTGGTTATTTCATCAACTCTCTCCCACCTGCTCCACAGACTATGGGAGCAACAAAAGGTGGCACTATCTTCTCTGCATCTAAAAAAGTGCCCAGAGCTCTATATGTAAAAAGTGCCCAACACATCACAACACCTACTTAATTATGAGTTGAGTAAATTAATTAACACTGCCCTGATACTCACAGGATTTACACAAAGGATCTAATATATATATTACACACACACACACACACACACACACACACTACACTGGTAGGAATGATCACTATTTGTAATTTTTTAGAGTGAATCTTTCTTTTTAAAAATGTTGAATTGAAGAAATCTTAGGTGCTTTCCTACATCTCTTATGAAACCACTTAAAATTCTGCCTCTTTTAAAAGAAAAATGGAGGAAAATGAACGCTTCGGTCTGCATAAGATGAGGTGACCAGCATGGGAATTAAAGACTAATGGTTCACTGACTGTATTCCACATTCATAAAATGAATAGTCTATACTATATCCAATTTTTTAATTTCAGACACATTCACAATCAATACTGATCATCACAGTCTAGTCAATTGTTCAGTGATCCGTGTCAATCATAATGATAGCTGAAATTCATTGATTGGGTATGTCCTACACAGGCAGAGGTGGCATTGGAAAAAGCATCTTCCAGGAAGCAAGACCAGACCTCCACCGATTTGTAAAATAACTGGCAGTGGTCCCATGAGTTGCCAGGTGGTCTTGTACGCTCAGACAATTACTCCAGTTCAAATGCCAATTCTCTGGATGTTGCCTTATCCTTACCAAAACTTACTTTCCGATAATTATCATGTATATATGACACATATATATCATATATCATACACATATGTGTGTGTGTGTGTGTGTGTGTGTGTGTGTGTGTGTGTGTGTATGCCATATATATAGTAGGGAGAATTCTAACTTTTAACTTCAGTTATAGAAACTTCAGAATTTTAAGTATCATATCTTAATATGCTAAAGGAATATTATGGGATTCGACATGGGACTTATGAGCCAAACTAAGCGCCTTAAAATAAAACCTATTGAGGGCTATGATAAAGAATTAGTTTCACTCTCCAGGAAAGGTTACTGTATATTAGCAATTTCACAGTCAAATTTAGAATACTGCTTCCATCCTTCTTAAGATTTAAAGAATCTCTTAATTTAAAAATTTCTTTTTTCTGTGTGAGGAAGGATAAGTGTAACATGAAATAGCATCAAATAGTAGCCAACCAATATTGTTTTTGGTATCAAATCTTACAAGAAAATTCTAAAAAAATCTTCAATTGACATAGAATCTGCTTTTAATAGTTTAATGATTATGATTCTTAAATCATTCCCTTTTAGAATTGGTTACACTCAAACTACATGGAGTCCATGGAGTCAATCTTAGCATAATCATTTGATCAGAGAGAGAGAGGAGTCCAGATGAACTTTGTTTTTTTTAAAGATTTTATTTACTTATTTGACAGAGAGAAACACAGCTCGAGAGGGAATACAAGCAGGGGGAATGAGAGCGGAGAAGCAGGCTTTCTGCTGAGCAGGGAGCCCAATTCAGGACTTGATCTTGGAACTTCAGGATCATGACCTCAACCAAAGGCAGCAGCTTAAGGACTGAGCCACCCAGGAACCCTCCCCAGATGAACTTTTTAAAAAAATATATTTTATTTATTTATTTGACAGAGAGATCACAAGTAGGCAGAGAGACAAGCAGAGAGAGAAGAGGAAGCAGTCTCCCTGCTGAACAGAGAGCTGGATGCGGGCCTCGATCCCAGGACACTGAGATCATGATCTGAGCCTATGGCAGAGGCTTAACCCACTGAGGCACCCAGGTGCCCCCAGATGAACTTTTTATCATTGCCTTCCTTCATTTTATAGTGTGCACAGGCCTGCACACACACATACACACACACACACAAGCACACATACTACCATTTCTTATTGCATTAAGAACAAGTCTTGTCCTCCCTTGTAACTTAGAAGAAAATCTAATGAGCTAGGTAAAGACATAGGATACAAATCATAAAGATTCTATCATACTTTGTCATAGCAAATAGCAGCTCTCAAAAATGTCTAGAATAAGGAAGATTTTATTGAGAAAATATAATTTGTATGTTTTAGACTTTCGAGATCCCAATTAAAATCCTACAGAAGAATCTTTACTTTAATAGTTAATGTGGTTTCTCATAGTAAGTAAGTAAAGAACATAATAAATATCATTAAACCCTGCAATATTTGAATATGGTTAGGAAGAAGAGTAGAAGGAACACAATATGCTTCATCCTATGAAATACAGTGAGAGTTCAAAGACAAAATCCGTAAAACAGTCAAATGAGATGAGAAAGAGATTGAAAAGGCAAGAAAACAAATTGAAAGCTAATATACAAAACTAAAGAGAAAAGCAAAGACATGGGGCACCTGGATGACTCAGTCTTTATGCATCTGCCTTCATCTCAGGTTGTGGTCCCAAGATCCTGGGATTGAGCCCTGCACTGGGCTCCCTACTCTGTGGGAAGCCTGCTTTTCTGTCTCTCACTCCCCCTGCTTGTGTTCCCTATCTCACTTCTCTCTCTGTCAAGTAAATAGATCAAATTGAAAAAAAAAAAAAGAAAAAGAAAAGCAAAGACATGAAAGAGGGAAGGAAGGAAGGAAAACAGAAAGAGGGCAAGATAAATTGATTCATTACAAGAAATTCAATTTGCTAACAAACTCTTAGATCATCACAGTGAATACAAAGGAAAAGGCAAAGGGAATAAAGCATGGCAGTAGATTTGAAAGATATGATGAGAAAAAATTCAACATAATATATCATTGATATCTTCAGAATAAATAACCCAATGGAGCATAAAAAGCATACAAAGTTAGAATGAAACATAATTCCACCGCCATGAAGAAGTTATGTTGAATCTACACAGTGAGAACTCCTCTACATCTCAAGGAAAACTCTGAAAAAAATCACACAGAACTACCTCCTGGTTATTTAAAGTGAATGGCAAAAATAGGGAAATGATATTGGAAGCACCCATAAAAATTCTTTTTTTCATTTTTTTTTTGGGTGGGGGTGCCTGGATGGCTTATTTGGTTAAGTGTCTGACTCTTTTTTTTTTTTTTTTAAGATTTTATTTATTTATTTGACAGAGAGAAACACAGCCTGAGAGGGAACACAAGCAGGGGGAGTGAGAGAGGGAGAAGCAGGCTTCCCGCTGAGCAGGGAGCCCGATGTGGGACTCGATCCCGGGTATCCGGGATCATGACCTGAGCTGAAGGCAGTCGCTTAACCAACTGAGCCACCCAGGCACCCCAAAATTCTTTAACTAAATGAAGTGGAGAAGATCAGCCTGATTTTGGATTTCTACACAAACAGTCACTGTTAGAATGTGAGGGAGAAATGTTCAAACAGTTTGAGGAAAAATAAAGTGTGACCAAAAAATTTTAGCTAAGATGTAATTTAAGTATTAAGGCAATAGACAGATATTTTGTAATGTACATGGCCTCAGAAAAAGAGAAATAATGAACTCTTCTTGGACAAAAAAAGGGGGAGGGGAACCTACATATATTTAAATCACACAAAAGGAAAAAAATTCATAAATGTTAAAACTGGTAAAAGAACTGTAACTGCTTATAATTATTAGAGACTAAAGTACAAATTATTAAAATAATTCCCAAATAATAATTATTTATAACAATAGACTATAAATTATTAACGTTATTAAAAGTATAAATTTATTGGTATAAAAATAACAATCCAACTATCCCAAATCACGAAGTGGGGAAGTGGGGAAAAAGTCTGAGTGTTAGCTTCACATATATCCTAAAACCAGCAAAATGTAACATGCAAGTAAAAAGAATTATCCGAACAGCTTGATGATTTTCATAGTCTTTTTTTGAAAGCATATAAGGACTTTTGAAAAATAATTTTCCTTGTGATTAAGATTTTTTTATTCAAATTTAAGCATTATTTTAATGGTCAACTTAGTTTTGTTTTTGTTATTAAACCATGTAAAATTAATTTCCATAGTTGATTTTCATAATTAATTATTAATATTATACATATTAATCATATTTAAAATAATATATCACATATTATAAATATTATTAAAAATATATTGTATAAATACAAATAATTATGATAAAATAAATAAATATTAATTAATTAATTTAAAGGTAACATGTATAATTTTGTGTCATCTTACAAAAATATTTTTTTCTATTTTCCCATTATTCCTTTGGTCCCTGTGATCATCTAGTATTAACATCATTATTTCTGGGTGGTGGTATTTTTTGTGTGCTTCTTTTTAACTTGTAGTTAACAGGTTTGTGGTTTAAAGTACTTATTGATTTCAATTTTTAATAGTAAACATACATTTTTTAAAAGTACAATCAAGTTATTAATCTAGAATAATAACAAAGCAAGTTAAAATGCCTCAGTAATATCAGTTGGCATACTTTCATTTTTAGGAGGCCAGAGTACATTTTTTTACTGCTCCTATTTTTTCATTTTTTTTTACTTGTGCCCTGATGTTCATGGATGGGGAAGTCTGTTGAAATTCCTTGCCAAAGATTAGTCTAATAATAGGTAATTCTTACATTCATATTGTTTCTCATATTTATATGGAGTTTGTTCTCTCATAATTATTATTTCCATTTGTCTTTTGTTGCTTTATTGGCACAAAATTGGGCTGTCCATGGCCCCAAGAACCAGGAAGCAACAATATCCAGATGGACAGGAGTCATCTACCCATCTTAGACAGCTCTAATTCTTCTCCCTAGTTTGCACCAGTGTAAGTAACACAAATAGTCATCAATAGTGTATAGAATAAAACAATGTGATCTACTTATACAATGGATCCTGTACATCAGAGAGAATAAACTATTATTAGTTACTGTAACATAAATAAATCTTTCAAACACAATATTGAAAAAGAGAAGTCTGTCACTCTATATGTAACTAACTAAAATGGGATCCCATTTTTATGATGCACAAAAATAGACAAAACTAATGTATAGTTTTGGAAGTTAGAGTAGTGGTCACATGTTAAGAGAACTAGTGACTGGAGCTGAGAGAGACTACTGGGGGCTGCTAATACATTTGTTTCTTGGTTACAAGTTTACACATGTGTTACATAGGTGTGGTTGCACTGGTGGGTATTCACTTTGTGAACATTCATTGAACTAAACACCTGCCGATTTGTTTGCTTTTCTGTATGTATGTTATACTTGAATAAAAAGCTTGTCAAAAAATGTTTTTTGCTCCAAAATCAATCATTGCATAACCCATCACTTCCATACTAATACTGAATTGTCAACTCAAGATAGAGAGGGAGTCAAACATTGCTGGCTGCAAATAGCACCTGAGGAACAGCTGCCTGGAGGTCCCCTCCTGAAGGAAGCCAGCCTCGTCCTGAATCCTGGCCCCTGCCTCCACATCCTGCCTATAGCATCAGGAGCAGAGGTCTATCTCATCTTTTTATGAATTGCAGCTTCTCTTTTTCTCCTTCTGTTTTTTGACACGCGAAGACTGTATGCTCAACAGAAGTTGGACGTCCTGAGTCTGAATCCGGACTTTCCCACTTGCCAGCTTGTTTGAGCTAGAACTCACCTTGTTTTAACCTTCAGCTTTCTCACTGGTAATTTTAGGATTAATAGTTTCTTAATGAAAGAATTATTGTGAGAATTAATTAGGTAGTATGCACAAAGTACTTAGCACTCTGCCTGGTGCACAGTAAACTGATAAAAATTAGATATGGTGATGACAATGATGTTGATGATGATGGTCATGGACCTTCCACTTCCCTTGATTTCCTTTTACATTCTCTTTCTCCTTAGACAGGAACATCATCTCCTTGTATGCTTATCTATCCACTTTCCTTGTTCTCACCCCTCTTCCACCATGCTACAGACCAAAGTAGATGGTGGCAGAGTGCCCAGATACTTTTATGATCTCCAAGAGTGCTCTCAAAAGCTATCACACAAATTGGATAGAGGCAATAGCTTGATCCAAAATGAGAAAGAAAGTCTTCTGTTCTCATATAATAGAGCAAAAGCCTCAAAACTTCTATAGTGTCTAGCATAGCATTTTGCAATTAGACCGGTGTTTAATAAAATTTTGACAAGGTTGGTGAGAACAGCCCACCCACTTCAGGAGCTGGGATACCATGTGGTTACAAATATCCTCCCACAAATATCCTCTCTCTATCACTTGTGTTATTTACTCTTTAGTCTTTAGCTTGTGAACTTCCTTCAGTTATGAAACCTCATGATTAAATAGTGTGTGTGTGTGTGTGTGTGTGTGTGTGTGTGTGTGTGTGTGGTAGGGGTACCCATTTAAAAGTTGTTTTTTATTCACAAATGATGTTAATTTGTTTATTGAGTATGATCTGCTTATTGAGTTATTTCCCTAGAATCTCACCTATAAATGGGTATACTAGCATGTTATTAAGTTTTTATAAAGAATATAAAGTTCCTGGTACAAAGTAGTTGCTGAAAAATGGTGGATTCCTCTCAGGTCAGATTAGTGTTTACCTGGAGGATGTACTGTGCACTGAGAACAGAAAGGGAAGAACACTCTGAATTGACTTCTTCACTGCTCAGAATATTCTATCTCTTTTCTCTTTCCGAGCTATAGAATGGACTCAAGCTGGAGGTGGAAAAGACCAGAATGTGGTTTTATGCCAGACCGTGAATTATACAAACCACTTCACTGGGAGGCCATTTCCAAATCGCATAGTGTTGGTAATTAATGCTGCATTGTGGCACTTCTGTAAGTGGGTTACAGATTGTTGCTGTGGTGTGTGAAAGCTTATTGGATAAACGTCTTTAGGAAAGGGAAAGGCATTAGTCTCTTGGTGATCAATAGGGTAATAAATTGTGTTTTGTTTCTCTACCTGGATTTAATGTTTACCTTTCAAATAAATGCTAGCTTGCTCATTGCTTCTCTGGTTTTCAAGGCTCATAGTATCTTGAAACACTTACAGCTACTCTCTCCACAGTCAGCAAATCCCTAGCTTCTCAGCGGGACAGTCACACGAGTGCAAAGAACAGAAAATTAAAGCAACTAAAACGAAAAGAGATGACTTAGGGGCTAAGGATGGAGCAGAGCTTTGATAATCTACTCATCAAGCAGCATGTGAATTCCAAATAGAACGAGCATTTCAAATAGAAACATCCTCTTCCACCCATCAAGAACACACCCAAATTTCCCCGTCTAACATGTTAAGGCCTTTGTGACATTCTTTTAGAGTTTTCCCTTTATCACATTGTCAATAATTTATGATATGTTTCTGCCTACCTAGCACTTAAGAGTGAATACAAATAATGATTTAAATTAACAGCAACTTAACTATTCCATTCAGCATTCCCCAATTTGAAATCTTAAGATGTGTACAAGAACCAATGTGGAAATGCCCGGTCATTGGCTCAGGATTAAAGGACAGCGGGAGAGTTTTGTTGGTGTAGTTTCTTTTCCTCTTTGCCTTCTTTTGTCTGAGTCACTCCTACAGAGGTAGTTTCCTAATGTCCAAAAAGGTCGTGATTCAGCCACAAAAGAATGGGAATAGAGAGCATGTAAAAAAAACAAGGAGTCACAGTTTCTTTCCTTCATTTTACTCTCAAATGACTCATTCTACAAAAGAGAATTAATTTTTTATATTCCTTAACCCAGTTCAGTACGGGCAGATGGCAGAAACTGAGGAGATTTTATCTCTACTCCCCCTTCTCCCCTCTACCAGATAACTTCTGTCCCATATTGGTTGCATACATAGCTAATCAATGACAGTTCTCTGTAATCACCATGACAGTTCAATGTTCAAGTGTAAGCAGTAGTCCTTCCGGACAAGTATGTATCATGGAGGCAAGAAATCATTCAACAAGAGTTAGTGGTCTTCCTACTATGTGCTGGGCACTCTGCTAGATCTTGAATCGGAACATAGCTATTGAGAAGGAATGAACAATTTAAAACCAGGGAGAAAGTCAAACTGCAGAATGGTTTTATTTTCCTCACCAATGCTATAAGGAATATGTCATTTTATCACCTCCCGTACCATTGGGTGTGTTAATGCACGAATGTAGATAAAATGTGTGTGGCTTGCAATGGGTCCCATTTATATGCCTTGTTATTCCTACATAAATATGCCCAGCCCAGCTTTTGTTAATTGCTATTTAGAGTGATGGTGATTAAAGTAAATACAGGAGTACAAATACGAATGCTTTACAATGATGGTGTAATCATTACTAATTCATTTTATATTTATTGTGGTATTAATTCTAATGAACCTTCTTGATATTAATGTGGGTGTTATAAGTACTCAGATTGAATTTTTCACTGTGAGTCAGTATTAATTAAATGAATGGTTATTATTACCTGTGTAATGGGCCTAGAAGGGATATTATTTTGGTGCTTATAAAAATCAATAGTAATGCTTTAATAGTAAAAGCTTGTTTTTATTCTTTCATGTTGATTATGGGTGCTGCCTGATTAATGCATGCTTATTGTACAATAATACAGTTAAGTAGATTCCAAGCTCATGACCCTAAGTTCCTGTCAGATCTTCCTTATCCACCGAAGAAAGAATAAATCCTATTAGAGGTTTTGTTTCTTCTAACTCCTTAAAATTGAGAGCTGGTGTATGGTTTGTATAGAATGCTCCCAATTAATCAGATTGTTAGAACAATTAACATAATTTTCTAACAGTAAGTTAAATGAGGTGATATGAAAGGGCTTGAAAACTATAAATTATTATTTTCTTAATCCCACACTGGTGGGATATTTTATGATGTTCAAAGACCTTTCAAGACTGTTTCCATACTCTAATTATTATTCTCATCAACAAACTTTTTAATAAGAAAAATGTATTTAGTTGAGTGCTGTGAATAGTTACAAAAATAATTCAGCAGGACAGAGAAAATCTTGCTTCTGGGTTTGAAGCCTGGCTCCGCTGCTTACTAAGCACATACACGTCTAAGACTTAGTGTTATCCTTTATAGAAGAGGGGTAACACATGCACCCACTGATAGATTTAGGAAGCACTGCACTCAGTAACTGGCACAGCAGAAGCTCCCCATTTGTGAACTACCACAACAGCAATAGACAGGGGATGGATGCAGGGGATGGATGAACCTGGAGCAGGTTTGGAGCCGCCTGAAGTTAAAGAAGAGGCATTTAGATATCATTTTTGTTAGCACCACGGAAGGGACATGAAGAAAGAAATATGGAAGGGTGTAAGGAGCAGAGTCTGGGGTAAGAAAGAGGGTGATGAGGTTGGGTGCTGAAACAGCTCATAAACGGGCAGGAAGGAACCAGCTGCTGGAGGGCAGACCCTGGCATTTTCATGGGACTTCACTCAGAATGAGAAGAGCAGGAAGGAAGCACACTATTGAATGGGCTTAAGGAGTCAGCGACAAGCCTGAGACACTAAGAACCCTGACTACCCAGTTCTACATAGTCTACATATTATGAGGAGGCAACAACATAAATGAACCAAACTTTCCAAAGCTTATGCCATCCTTGGGAATTTACTGCCAAAAGTGGGATGACTTTTATCGAATTTTATACATCAGAGTTAACTGACAATTTGATTTCCTTCATGAGTTGATAGGAAATACTAGAAGCAAAAAAGTAGTCATTCTTTTAATTGTACCTCTCTCAAATTGTGTCTCACATTAGACGGGATTAAGATGGTTGTCAAAATGTGTAAGAAATATAATTTTAATGATTTGTTAGGAATAGAAATTATAATCTGTATCAGTCTTAGATCCATGTAGCACATGTATGTTCATTTATATACCGAAGGAAGTGCCATTGTAAAATATTAGAGATTAGTTTTTACTTAATGTTAAATGACACATCTGTTACGTAGAGATTTTAAATGTAGAAAATGTGTCCATTAAGAAGCAAAACACAAATTTTGATAATTATTTAATAGTTCACAAAATACATTTATAATCTCATTAGTTGTAATATAATGGCTTTTATAGTAAAGCATAAATTAAAAATTTGCCATGTTTTGAAAAATTAACCTTCCTGCATACTGTTAAAACCTCAATACATGTGTTAAATAATGACTGTTAATTTATGTTCCCAATGGTTTCAATACATATGGCTTATAGTATAATTTGAATCATGGTGTCAACTGAAGTACTCTTAATATCTAAGCACAAAGAATCAAGAGAAAATGTGGAAAATTTCAAATGGAGAGAAAATTAGTGAAAATACACAGCTTAGGCCATCATCAGTCACAAAACTGTCTGGGACACTGAGCACTCCCTAAATCTGCCAAAATCTAGGTTATATTTTTATATTTTATTATTTTTATTATTTTTATTTTTTATTTTACTTTATTTTATTTTAAATAGCATATATTTTTAAAATAATGGTATAAGATGTGCCTGATACTCTGCTGAGTTCTAATATTTTCTTCCTCTCTTTCTTCCTTCCCCACCTGCTTATAGCCCTGTATCCTTGGGGAAAAAATAATCTTTTCAAGGGAAAAGATTCATTAGGGTCTTTTTCTCACAAGAACGCTTACTTCATAAAGTTGGTATTTTATTTTATTTTTTAAAGACTTTAT
Organism: Spilogale gracilis; assembly: GCA_004023965.1. Lineage (NCBI taxonomy): Eukaryota > Metazoa > Chordata > Mammalia > Carnivora > Mephitidae > Spilogale > Spilogale gracilis. The sequence goes on from PITA01009761.1 coordinate 27,518, forward strand.
TTATTTGAGAAAGAGAGCGAATGGGAGGAGGAGCAGAGGGACAAGCTGACTCTGCCCTGGAGACAGGAGCCGGGTTTCCATCCCCGCATGCCACCACCTGCGATGACGAGAAATCAAGGGTGAGTTGCTTAAGGACTGAGCCACCCAGGCGCCCCAGTCAGTATTCTAAATATGGATAAATTAGTGTATTGGTCTGCTCATTACAGGGAAGGATGGATGGTGGAAAAATAGAAGGAAAGGGGAAAGGCAAAAAGGAGATGGATAGAAATATACAAGATTTACTGAGAGGGAAAGTAAGTGGTGAGGAACAATGCGCAATGCAAGGGAAGGAAGGAGAGGATATGAAAATGTAGAGAAAGAGCGGTTCAATAAACGGTATGGGGATAACGCCGGGAGTTCATTGCGGGCTTCAGAAATTAAAAACCCCTTTCAGAACGCTGTCATAAAGATGAGCTGTGCGATCTCATCTATATAGCTTTCTTCCACCATTCTTCATCACACCCTGATTGGAATAGTGCAAGAAATTATATTCCAGGATTGCAGATCACAGAACACTGTGGAACTGACTGAGCAGACAGAAAAAAACAAAAATAAAACTGGGACAGAGTGAAGTTTTCGGATTCGGGTAAGGCCCAGCAGTATTTAAGTACACGTCAAGTACTGATGCCACTTGGGACTTATAATAGCGTTCTCCCTGGTGGAGGTAAAAGGAAAATGGAAGAACAGAACAAAATAAACACCAGGGCCTCTCTTTGATTATTTAAAACAGCGGTGGCATCTTTACATATCTTCCAGGTAAGACTAAGATCCTAAAGTGATTCTGGTTTCCCTTTATATCCTGAATGTTAAATTCTCTCTTACGCTGTCAGAAACTACGTTTCTCTTTTAATCCTCCCATCTCTCTTTTGAAGTCCAACATGGCAAAGAGAGAACCTAAACGTCCCCATGTAATCAAAATATCGGTGGCTGTTTAAAAATAATTACTTCCCAGTAATTTCTGCATTAAGCTTTGGATTAGATATTTGCTTCTTGGATATAGTGCATTTTTGATATTTAAGAAGCCTGGATACTGTTATTGATAAACAAAGTGAGGTCTGATAGGATTGGAAAGGGACAGGCCCTGACCCCGCCGCGCACCAGAGCCGCGCTGCTGGTTCTGCGCAGCCGGGACCACGGGGCCTGGGGACATTCCTTTTGTTTTACTCATCCAGCTCCAGGGTTGAAGGATGTAGAGTCAATACCAAAAATGTCAGTAAATTAAAAACTAGAAATAAATCTGTGTTTATCCTCTGGGTTCTAGATTGCTGAGTTTCTAAGTTAAATCTATCAGCATAATATTCTCAGCCACGCTCGTTCTTGGTTTCCCCCCTGTTTTCTTCTAACGCTCATATTTCATTCTTCCACTTGCCAGGCTTACATTACCTCTTCCCATCATTCTTGCTGTTTACTACATTACTGATGGCAAATTCATGATGTAGTCGGAGCTTTTTAAGTCTCTCCCTTATAAAATAGGTAAAGTGATTCTGCTGGACATTTTTGGGGGGACTGCCAGATGAGCAGTTATGTATATTCTTTTGGCCAGTGCCTGACACATGGTAGTCATAGTAAGTGTTATTGTGCCTCCTTACTTTGCATTACAAATGTACTTTTATACAATTTATAAACAAAAAAGACTGTAGGCTATCACTGTTTTTTCCACTCTGAGAGAATTAAAGGAGCCCAGGTTCTAACATAACATAATAAATAATAATAGTAATAATAATAAAGAGCCCAGTTTCCTTCATCAATCAGGTGGAACAGTTGTGCACAATCATATCCTATTATATGGGAGATTTACAATTTGCAATGTCATTCCACATTGCTCCTTATGCAGATCTGACCTTTGAATCCAGCGTCTCCGGCCTCATTCACTGTTGCTATTGACCCTGAGTCCCTCTGTTACTGTCAAATGGCAAGCTTCCATATTCCACAAAGCACATCATAGACATTGGGTCTTTGCTGCCCCCTGTTAAGCAGTTGCTTAGACTTGAAAGACTCCACACCATCTACCTTCTGATGAATTGTCTCTGTTTTAATTGGACCTGCTTGGGTGGAGTCCTTCATAAAAACAAACAAACAAACAAACAAACAAACCAGTAATTGCTGTGACCTGTGGAAATTTTATAGAGTCTGCTTTTTATTCTTTGCACAATAATTTCACTTGTAACTGTCAAGAGGTAAATTGAGTCACACTAAATTTTTTCAAGAGCTTATTTGAGCAAAGGTGGATTGGAATCGGGCAGTGCCAAACCAAAGCAGTTAAGAGGACTCAGTGCACAGAAGCTAGGGAAAAGGCTTTATGCAGGAGAGTAGGAGGCAAAGCGAGGAGAGTTATCTCATTGGCTATAGCTTAAGTGGTTGCCTTATTTGGGAAAGCCTAATTGGTCATTTGAAGTTGGTTGTTCTTAAATTTAGTTCTTTTTTGGCTATCAGTGCATTTACAGAAATTAACTCTGTCTTGGGTTTTGGTTTGCTTATATAGGCTGCCAAGGCAGTAGAACTACTTCAGGGTAATGGCCTCCTTGTTTCCCTACTTTAACATATTATTTTGTTTTGTGGATTATCCTTTCTTTCTCTCTTCTCACCACGGATGTGGCAAACGGGAGAGAACATATCATGTATAAGGCAAGCCAAGCACTTAATCCACAGGCAGAATCCACCAGCCACTGTTTTACTAATTCTCATAAATAAAGAGTAGTGGAGATATAGAATTTCAGAGTGAGGGGGACACTGAAAGCCTGAATCTACTCTGTTGATCCAAGGATTAACTCTCCTTCTGTGAACTCATGCCAAGAAGTAGTCCAGCCAGCATTATGCTACACCTGAAGCAACCAACACTCCAACAAACCCACTCCAGCTGGCCACCAAGAGTTGACCAATTCATCTTGTGCAATTGTCAGGGATAACACAGTATCCACCTGTTTTATTCATTCCCGAAAAACATTTCCCATAGCTCTCAATTTAAAAATTCATAATGGGTCGGGTGCCTGGGTGGCTCATTGGGTTAAAGCCTCTGCTTTCTGCTCAGGTCATGATCTCAGGGTCCTGGGACCTAGGCCTGCATCAGGCTCTCTGCTCAGCGGGGAGCTTGCTTCCTCTTCTCTCTCTGCCTGCCTCTCTGCCTACTTGTGATCTCTCTCTCTCTCTTTCTGTCAAATGAATAAATAAAATCTTTTAAAAAAACTTAAAATTCATAATGGCACAAAAAAGATGAAACCTTATAACACTAAGGAACTGAAACCAGTGATTTATTAAACTCTGAGAGGAAGTTTCTTTAGTTACAGAATTAATTGGTCCTCCTCTCACTTTTTTAAAAGCTAGTTTGAGCTGATTTGATGAACAACATCCACGTTCCATGGACATTTTACTATCTAAAATAAAATCATGTAGCTGAACAGACACCATGAAAAGAAGAGCTTCTCCTCACTGTTTGACCCTGCCTTGGACACATAGGATATACACAGATTGCAAAACACTGTACCGCTCAGGGCTGTTCAGATATGACGGGATTTGGTCCTTCCTTTTCTACAAACATTCAAATATCACAACGCTTAATAGATACTATAGAGGAGGTATTGAAGGCAGAGAGACACACACAGACTAGGGAGGAAAATGAGACCGGACACTGTTCTTTGTGTTCTGCAGGGGCTGTTTCCTTCTGTGTGAAGCATTAGGGTAGCAAACAGGGTAGAAAGTTTGTATGGAGCTGCTTTTCGTCTTTCTGAGAATTCTGGAGATTTTAGAGAATTAACACAGAGAACAGCAGAGTCAGATAATGGAGAGATTACCTGCCTGAAGCCTGATCTGGCCTGGAATTCTCAATTTCGTGAATTAAGCACTGCCCCTTTATTGTAGGCTCTTTGCTAGAAATTTGGATGACAAACCAAATACTCCTGATTGATACATCACCTTGCTCAGCTCAGCTGAAGCATTGCTTCCTCAGGTCAGCCTTCTGTGATACAATGGCAGCCATAACCACCTCCTTCCTCTGCCTTCTACCTGGCTGGTCTAGTTCCTCTGTTCTGTGTTGTTCTATGCTCTCATGAAATGGTTTATCTTGGTGTGGGATTTGACATTTGTGCATGTGATGACGATTAATGTGTTTCCTCTGATGATGATGATGGTGATGATGGTGGTGGTGATATTGTATATATTGAAATCTAACCATGTGGCAGGCATTGCTACAATCATACCGAACATCAATTCTCATACTTGAAAACTGAGAAGCAGATGTGTAGATATTCCTTGGACCAATAGATAAATGCTAATGGAGAGTGGAAATTGGGTTGGAGAATGAAGAAATCAATCACCACTTCATCAACTTATCCATAACATGAAATCTAAGATTGGGACTTGTAATCTATAAGCACTGAAATGGACATTAGGAGCAGGGGCAAAGGCAAGTAAGAGAAATATGTGAGTTTTATATATGTAGATTCATCCTTAATCAAGAGTAAATTAAAAAAACCCCACAAATCAATAATATGCGGCCTTTGGGGGAAAAAGTCCTTGGCATAAGAAAAATAGGGGCAAAAAAGAAAAATAGAGTATTGCATGAAGGACTCAGGAAATCACACAACTGCAAATGGCTTTGTACAGGAAATAAAAAAAATGGACTTCTTATTTTCAATAAGAGAAGCAAAATCATGGCCTGCATAGAACAATAACAATAAAACATCATAAGGAGAGAACAGAATAAGGTTGTAAAACTTAGGTTGACATACAGAATGAAATAAAAAAAAGCAGATGTTTGTCATGCAAAAATATTACAGTAATAAAATTTAAAAATCACAGAAACCAAAAGGAAAAATCACAGAATTAAAATCTGCATTGGAAACACAAAATAATAGAATTAGTTCTGGAAAATTGTCTTAAAAATTCATGAAGGACCAGTGTGAAAGTCTCTGCCAGGACCAAGAGAGAGAGCATGGAGATACTTGGGGCAGGCGCTCCTGGTGGTTGGCCAACCCCATCCACACTCCCTTTGCCAGCACCCACCAGCTGACAGTGGCATCTGACCACATCTGGCCAATAGGTAGAGAGGTGGTCCTAGACTATAACCATTCCAAATAAGACAGAAAGTCACTAGGAGAAAGCCCCTTTTGCTTTTTTGGTTTTTGCCTTCCTGTTTCATCTTCAGAATATAGCTATGACTGTACTTGCAGTCAGCAACCACATTAAAATTAAAAGGCAACAAGCCCACATGCTAAGGCTGGAGGAACAAAGAGATAGAATGAGCCTAATGCGCTGATATTATTTTATAACCATTGCCTCGCTATGTCCTGCCTAACTCTGGCCTTTTTGTTATCTAAAAGAAATCATTCTGCTTGTTTCATCCAGTTTGCTAAGTTTTCTGTGATTCACACTTGAATATATTCCTAACCCATAAAAAATTACATTACATAAAAAATTACAATGGTGAATATAGAAAACAGAAAGATGGTCAATTTAATAATACCAGAAGCTTTCCTACTAAAAACCAGAGAAAATGAAATAAAAGTAACAGACAAAATTTAAATAGAAGATATTTGCCTGACAAAAGGTATCTGAGCCAGCTGGTCTAAACATACCGTCATGTATCAGGCCAAATCAATAAAGGATGACTTGCTTTAAGACATAGGTGAGGAAGGAATCTCTTTTTAATTAAAAGGATATATATTTTAAAAAGCTCTTCATGAATTAAGTTAGAAAAGCAGATCATCTAAGAAATAATAAACATTAGGAACAACCTTCAGCTTTTCATCTCTCCAGAACCGAATTACACACACACACAACACACACACACACACCCCACACACACACACACGCCATATTAAGAGCTCTGATTCAAATTCAAAACCCAGGCAAAATTTAGTGTGTGAAGAATACAGAAAGATATTCAGATATGTAAGGGCTATTTGACAGAGAGAGACAGCCAGTGAGAGAGGGAACTCAAGCAGTGGGAGTGGGAGAGAGAGAAGCAGGTGTCCTGCTGAGCAGGGAGCCTCACGTGGAGCTCAATCATAGGACCCTGGGATCATGACCTGACCCAAAGGCAGACACTTAATGACTGAGCCACCCAATGCTCCTTACCTTCAACTTAGTTAACATACACTGTATCATTAGTTTTAGGGTAGAATTTAGTGTTCATCAGTTGCATATAACACCCTGTGCTCATTGCATCAAGTGCCCTCCTTATTAATGCCCATCACCTAGTTACCCCATCCCACCACCCACCGCTCTCCAGCAAGCCTCTGTTTGTTCCTTATAGGTAAGAGTCTCTTATGATTTGCCTCCCTCTCTGTTTCTATTTTATTTTATTTTTCCTTAAAGGGAAATTTTTTTTTTGCAAGATATATTACATACCAGATGAAGAGAACTAAAATGAAAAATAAAAAGAGAGAGAGAGAGAGAGAGAAAACAAAGAAATTAGGAAACTGGAATAACTCCAAATAAATAAATACATAAAGGTTGGAAAGTTGTGAGACATGCGATTTAAAATAAACAACCCCAGTAATTTTGAGAATTACCGTTCCAAATGAAGTTTCTCAAGTAGAACCCTACATCCCTTGAGAGTGGTTGGCCATGTTTCTGTCCTCCATGTTGTTTTTCTTCCATCTGGTGAGAGAGGCAAAGATTTATGCCCCTGAAGCTGCTATAGTTTTTTCTAGCTAACACTGGCTCACCATCGAGTTTCCCAATATGGTGGCATCTAATACCAGCTTTTTTCTTGGAGCTCAGACATGGGCGCCTATGGTGGTACTCATGTCTTTTACCTTCTGTATCTTGATGCTTTGACACTTGGGGCTTTGCTGACCTTGGAGGGGTCAGCTAATTCCTTGAGTAAACAACTTGCTGGAAAGCATACCTTTCAAATACAAACTAGCCAGTCCAGAGCCCATAATCCCACCCCCTTCTGCTTTTACACTCCCGCACTAACTGCGGCAAGACCAGATACCAGTCAACTAAGGACAACTTCTATGGCCCTCAGACTGCTGAAATTATTCAAACTAGCCCATCCTACACCTGCTTTGCCTCCTTTAATTGGTCTTTCCCATGGTAACTGTAACAAAGGCTCTCGCTCACATTTTTCCGCTTGCTCACTCTGCCCTCTGACTGACACTGTTATGTCCCCATGTATGACACACTTCCCTGTCTCCAGGGATCTGTGAGTCTAATACACTTCTTTCTTCATCACAGTCATTTCTGGGACTGTGTATCTTACCATGTCTGTTTAAACCAAATCCCAATACCCTTAAAATACACAGCTCCTCCTCATAGAATTCCCTGATGTGAATGGTGTGCTCCCCGGCTGACCTTTGGAATCCCCCAATTCTCAGCCTCTTACTGTTGGCATCTGCTAATCTCTCCTGGCCTCTCTTTTGGGCAGGGTCCAATCATGAGGGCTTGAGCCAATGCGACAGACACACTGCACAAAGCCAACTGGCAGAAGTGCAGGATTCTCCCTATCGCAGCCCTTGCTTTTGTGTGGAGATTCCAGCGATCTCAGGCCTTGTGTGTGAACTCACCTGGGGCGAACACAAACACCAGTCTCTGTCCTCTAGGGACACAGGTCATTCACAACGCTTATTTCCTGGCTCATGGTGCCAACTACAGGACCCAGCCAGGCAGTTTCCTGTGTTGCCTTATGCAGACCTTCGTAAGGCAGTTCTCCTAACCCTTTTTCCTTTGGCTAAGATAAAGGGGAAATGCAGCTGTTAGGTCCATAATGCACAAACTCAAGGGCTCTTTTCATTCCCTTTGGAAATGGAGGTGGGTGATGGGAATAAGGGGCACTGAGGTCTGATAAGTTTTTAATAAATATTCAATGGGGGTGCCTGCTACTTCTATTTAGAATGTAGAAGCACTTCTGCTTGATTTCCTCAGCTTTGGAGGCCTAAGCTAAAATTCCAATGCATCAGGAAAAACCTCACCATGTATCTTGCATTCTAGCACTAGTAGAATTTCCATTGTAGAAATTTAATATCATAAGCTTCAGAGCTACTGAAAGCTTAAGCAAGTGGTTTCTGCTTTAATCAGTTCCCTAGTACCAGTGAAATTTGAGGGAATTTCATTTAAAGGTCCCAGGGCATTTTATTCTAAAGTGGGAGAATATAGCAATACCAAATAATTTACTTCTCTATGATCACATTAAAATGCACTGCACAATTCTTTAATTACCATCTCAATCTAATTCTCTAAGAAGTTTGTCCTAATTGCATTGTTGCTATGCATGGATGCAAATAAGATGTTAGCTGTTTCCCTTGGAGCAAATGACTGTTTCCAATACGGACCAGTCTATTCTTTTGTCAGAAAGGCCTGCATGGTTCCACTGAACCACTGAAAGTTTTTGCCCCATGACAAATGATGATAGCTAAACCCAGAAACCAAGGAGCACATTGCTCCCCATCAAGCCCACCCCCGAACACACACCGACACATAGCAAAGAGATGTCCACAAATAAAGCAACAGAAAGCAGAACACTCCCTGAAGACTGGCAAGATGGAAGTGCAAATTGGACATTTGTGGAGTGGCGCTAGCCAGAAGGTGTATGAAACAAACAACCCCCAGCTGCTATGCTTTGCTTTTACAAAAAGATTTTAAGGTTGTTTCACAAACACAGGTGTGAGAAAGAAGAGACAGAGGAGAAGAGGGAGAGGATGATATACAGGCACCTGGGAACCACAAATAGCCTCGTTGCTCTTTTAGGCATGGGAGATAGATGCCTTGCTATGGGAGGGGGCCATCTGCCTCACTCCTCTCAGCCATGCCTATTGATTCCTGGAAGGCACACTGCAGTTTGAATAGGTATAGGCAGATGCTGAGGGAAGAAGGTTCAAGGGTGACTCAGGTGAGGTTCTGATGCTTGGTTAAAATGCTTTTCTCTTTTGGAATCAGCCAAATGGAAGATTTGACATTTGTAAAATTACCTCTCCTTAAAATCACATTTATATTCCTATAGGAAATAAGTAAGAATAAATATTTCTCTATATGAATTTTTATATATGCACACATATGGGCACTTATTTTAGTTTATTTCACTTGGCATATTTTGTCCCTCTGCAAAAAGCCTTTGTTATGGAACACCTTATGCAAGTGTACTATAGTCGTAAAACTCGGAAATCTGTATTTTTCCAACCTTGATGTGGGCTTGGAATTTAATTTAAAGATTGGATTATGCAAATGGGCTAAATGAAATTTTAAGTTTTGTAGATAGGGCTGAAATCTGGAGTCAAGAGATCATAATGATCCAATTGTCCTCTCACTTGTGCTTGAGGGAGCATTGGGTGGTGACACTTATATTTCCTTGTGATTCTTTGTATGTCAGTGAATTATTTCTTTAGTTAAATGGGCAGTTTGGGATTGATACACTTTTTTTCACTGAAATCCCTGGAATATTCAGGTTTATGAAAACAAAGCCCTTTGTTTTAACATTCAGAGAAGAAGAAAGTGACTTTGTAGGTGAGTGAAACTCTTTGGCAAATTTTGGAATAAGTCATATTCTCCCCAAATGCTTTGAATGTTAGGATTGCAAATTTGGCATGCTGTCAGCATGACATTAGTTTATCCCTTGACTATACTGAAGAGATTTCTTAATACCTTGGATGGTACTTTCAGAAGGACAAAGATATATTGGTTTCTTCTCTAGCCTACTCTTCACAGATATTTAAATTTTTCCTGCAGAGCACATATTCCCACTTCTGTAATAGCATTCCAATTTTCTTTGATAGAAGCACCCTGTTTAGGATATTGCCAGTTAAAATACAGGAACTCTCAGTTAAATCTGAGAAACAACAAATGTCAGAGAATCAACAGATAATGTAAACATGTCAATGTAAACATGTCCCAAATATTACAAATGACACACTAACCCAATATTCATTGTTTATCAGAAATTCAAATTTAGGGCACCTGGGTGGCTCAGTTGGTTAAGTGACTGCCTTTGGCTCAGGTCATGATCCCGGAAACCCAGGATCAAGTCCCACATCAGGTTCCCTGCTTGGCGGGAAGTCTGCTTCTCCCTCTCTTACTCCCCCTGCTTGTGTTCCCTCTCTCACTGTGTTTCTCTCTGTCAAATAAATAAAATCTTTAAAAAAAAAGAAATTCAAATTTAATTGGGCATTTAATATGTTCATTTTTTAAATCTGTCAACTCTTACACTGTTCTACTCTCAGTGCATTTGGTCAGGTGTGGCTGATCCCATCACTCAGCTTTGGAGCAGGCATGTGACCATACTCTGCCAATCAGAGTATGGCCGGAGTGTCTGATTTGGGAATTAGGTCTATCATTATGCCAGGCCATTGAAAACATTTCTTGGCCCTTTTACTGGAACTTTTGGAGGGAAGGATGCTTTCTTTTCCGTTGAGATTATTCAGGAAGCAAGAACTGCTGGAGAACAATATGTACAAAGAGCCTAAGAATGAAGTTAACACGGAGAACAAGGGACATAGAGAGTCACAAAGTTAAGAGACATAGAGACTGAATCTTGACATCACCTGAGCTCCTTGATAAGGATGTGTTTGAAGCTCAAAACCTTAGTTGAATCAAAAATTCTTTTATTTAATCCTCTTCGAATTTTGTAGGCATTTTGAAGTCTTCAATTGTAGTCCTCTGTTTTTAACTTGTATATTCTTGTTCCTCTTTCATGAAATGTAAATGAGATGGATTCCTTTATGATGATTTGGGCACAGTGAATCACAGGATTCTTTATTTGTAAAATTAGTTCTAGGTCAAAACCTTTTTTCAAGTTTTGGGAAATATTACACTTTGGGGACTCTTCTTATCCTTCCTGGGACAAGAAAAGAACAAGAGAGGATAAGGAATAACATTCCATTATATGGATGTACCATATTCTGTTTAATCCCTTATCAGGTGATAGACATTTGGTTTGTTTCTACTTTTCGGTTATCATGTATGGTGCCTCTGTGAAGATTCATGTACAAGTTTTTGCATGGACATATGTCTTTATCTGACATTGCTTCTTGCTGTCACCTGGTGTCACCATTAGGCATGCACTTCTCCCAGGCATAGGGCTCTAATACATGACAAGGAAAGTCATTCCTGTTCATTTTTTTTTTCTAATTTCTTCCATCTCAAATTCATCCATCCCTTGAGAAAGACCCTTGCAATTACTTTATTATATCAATCCGTGGTTCAAAACTTCTCATAACCTGCCATTATTATCAAAATAGAGCTCCAAGCTTAACCTTAACTTTTAAGATTTTCATTAATATTGGCTTTCAACTCCAAATAATATTTATTTGTGCCCTCTGAAAATGACAAAATCTCTGGACGATCCTCCTAGATTGTCAAGATCTTCCCTAGTCCAGTAGCCAGCCAGGATCATTTCTCTTATTGAACTTAGCTTTATATTCACTTCATCTAGCCATCTTTATTTAGATGTCCTCCTTTCCATCTGGGTATTTTTCTAAGTCCTATACATCCTTTCTTTTATGTAAATCTATCATGGAGGACTTTACATTTTCTTGATTTCCAAAGCATTTAATGCCTATACCACTCATGTTTTTATTTAATCACTAGTGTCTTATATTGTTCCATAACTACAAAATGGACATGTGCTATATGTCTTTTGCCATTTGAAAGGTCCACAATGGCAGGCATTGTGTCTAAAAGGAGGTAGTTGTAAAAAGATTAAAAAGTCCAATGATGACAGAATTCTGATTCTAGTAATAGACGGTTGGATAATTCACAGCAACCTCTCCAATAAGGATTAATTGAAAAACTGGGCAAAAATATTTTAGTTGCTTATTTTTTAGAAGATTATTTATTTATTTATTTAATAGAGAGAAACACAGCTAGAGAGGGAACACAAGCTGGGGGAGTGAGAGAGGGAGAAGCAGGCCTCCCGCTGAGCAGGGAGTTCCATGTGGGGCTCAATATCAGGACTCCGGGATCAGGACCTGAACTGAAGGCAGACGCTTAACATCTGAACCACCCAGGCGCCCCTCAGGAAAAAGATTTTAAAAGACTGATTATATCACTGAACTAAGACACCTGAAATGTAGTCTTTTAAATATATCCCAAGACATTTGGATATTTATTGGAACCCAGACCTCACATATAGGCAATAAAATAAAAATCCTAGATAGATTTTAGATCTGAATGCGAAAGACTAAAAAATAAAACTTCTAGGAGATAATTTAGAAAAGATCTTAATGATCTCAGGATACAGAAGTACTTCTTAAATAGTACATAGAACACACTTAGCATAAACAAAAATATTAATAAAATTAATAATTTCTGTTTATCACCATTAGAAGAGTAAAAAAGGAATCATGGAATAAGTTTTTCATGCATAACCACAAGCTGATAACCAGAACATTTTAAAAAAAATACTCTTATAGATTATGCTGAGTGAAATAAGACAAGTAGAGAAAGTCAAGTATCACATGGTTTCACTTACTTGCGGTGCATGACGGGTAACCTGGAGGACAGTGGGAGAAGGAAAGTAAATGGGAAGTAGGGTAATCCAGGGAGAGAAATGAAACAACAGAGACTTTGGACACAGAAATAAACTGAAGGACTTGGAGGGACGGGGGTGGAGGGATGGGAGAGCCTGGTGGTGGGTACTGGGGGCACCTAATGCGTGGAGCACTGGGTGTGGGCAATGGGGAATGAATCTTGGAACACTGGAAAATAAAAAACTTAAGTAACAGTTAAAAAAAATACTCATAAATAAATAAGTAAAAGACAACCAAATGGAAAAATGGGCAAGTAGCTGGAATAGGCACTTCACAAAAGAGATATACAAATGGGTTGGCATTTTCTACTAAATTATAGAAATGTGACACACATTCAAGTATGGCAGCATTATTAGAAATAGCTGAAAACTGCGAACAATTCAAATATCCATCAATAATGGAATGGATATGTAAATTGTGATAACTTCATATACTTTCCCTACCACCATATAGTATACAACAAGGAAAATGCACACACTGTAGCTACATCTAAAGATGTGTAAAGCATAGTTTGAATGAAAATGTCAAACTCTGTGTGTGTGTGTGTGTGTGTGTACACATGCTGGCAGCCATATATGTTTATTTATATGCATGCACACAGACACACACATATACAGATTCTTTTTATATACAATACAAACAGCCATAGTCTTTAGAGATGAATGCTTGGATGATAAAAATGGAAAGTAAAGGAGGCAGTGCCATAACTTTAAAGATAGTTGTTACTTTTTGTGGGGAGTAAGGGGATAACAATTTACAGATGACACTAAACAAGCCTCTAGGGCTCTGGTACTGTTTAATTTCTTGACTTCAGTGATGGTTATGACTGTATGCTTCTTAAACTTTATCCTAAAAATAATTTAAAAGAAGGAGGATGAAGAGGAGGAGAAGGAGAAGAAAGTGTGAGTGACTCGCCCTCCCATTCACTTTCTTGCTGACCTTAGGCAAATGGCAATATCCCTTTGAAACTTATTTGCTCATCTATAAAATGAAAACCATGCTACCTTATCCACAGAACTTTCATGGAAATTATGAGACCCTGCATGTAACAGCAACAGATAAAGATATAAAGCACTTTATAAATTTTGAGAAAAAATAATAGTTTTATATTAATATATAATGCCATCCTGGAATTATAATAGTCATAACAATAGTCAGGTTTAAATAGCTCTTCAAAGATTATTCTGTATATGCATCTGAAACCTCAGAATAGAATTGAGTTAGGAGGAAACATTAAGATGAAATTATTTGTAATAAAGTTGATTTCTTCCAACTTATAAATTTTTAATTTATTCTGTACTCTGAATAATGGTTCTTCCAGAGTGAAACTCAGAGAATTCCTGAGTTGATCAGGACACAACTCTGCTCCCCAGATCCTTGAGTAAACATTCCTTGAATTTTTGAAAGTCTTAGACTAATTTCCAGAGTTGTTAAAAAATTGCTTTTGACAATTTTCATCTATGTTCCCATTACTTTTATGGATAAGTGGGTTTTCAGAGGCCCTTGAACTACCTTTCCTGCTGATGTCCTTCTAATGTCCCTAATCCTGACTTAGCTTCCTTTTCCTCTACCCCCAACCTTATGGCTTGCCGCATAGGGATCTTCCATACAAAGTTGACACAAGTTCTGAGGAAGCTTCCCCATTAAAATAAACAGCTTATAGCTACTTTCTGTCAGCACCAATCACTGCTTTGGAGACAACAGTTCTTGCCTATGTTTTTTTCTACTTTCCTGATCACATTCTCTGTCTTTTTGCCATCAAACTCTAAAAGAACAGGCCCTTCTAGTAAGATTGCATTTCTTGGTCACTCTTACTAACCCTATTTTGTTTAAATTTCTATCTAGCCAGTTACAGTGTGTCTTACCCTTTCATTCTTGAGTGTCTAATGCCAATATCTGTATGCACTACCAAATCTTGGTTTAGATAACTACGTTTCTTTGTGCTTTTCATTCCTACTCTGCCTTCCTCAAAGAACTCTTTCTTTCCAGTGGTGTCAGCTGCCACAGCCATACTAATGATTTATAAATCTCTCCAAGCCTTCCCTGATCTAAATCAAGTCTCATATCTCTCAATGTCTTTAAGACTTTTCCACCTTGATATATCTCCCTTAACCCTAACACAACGGCCTAAATGGAACTCCTATGAAACTGGCATATCTATTGTCACATTCAAAAATAATTTTGACATCTCCAAGAATTTTAAAGTAAATAACAGTCAGTATAAAAAAAAAAATCAAAGGACAGGGAAACCTGGGTGGCCAGTGGTTAAGCCTCTGCCTTTGGCTCAGGTCATGATCCCCAAGGAGTCCTGGGATCGAGGACTTTCAGGCTGCCTGTTCAGTGGGAAGACTGCTTCTCCCTCTCTCACTCCCGCTGCTTGTGTTCCCTCTCTGGCTGTGTTTCTTTCTGTCAAATAAATAAAATCTTTTAAAAAAAAGAAAAGTCGAAGCAGAGTCTCCTTAATAACAAACAGTAAAAAAAAAAAATATATATATATATATATATGTATATATATATATATAAAATCCCCTCTTCAACGTTATCTTCTTAATCTTTTGAAATCATATCATGGCAGCTAGCCAGATAACTCTCTCATTCTTGAAACTCCCCTAAACTATCCCTCAATATTGCTCATTTTGTAACCATTTCCTCCACCACCACCCTCCACCCCCCACCTCCCCACCCCAGTCTCAGGGTCTTATCTATAAATAACTCTCTGTCTTTTCCAGTATGAATCAATCAGATCAGGCTTCTTTATTCTTCCTCTCATGCATTACCCCAATTCTGCACAGTAAAGCCTTAGAAATTAATCAGGCAAAGATGGAGTTCTTCTTAGAGCTTAAGGGAGAAAAAAAGATAATGTGAACAATCACATATTAATGTTATTTTTTTCTATTATAGCATGATATTCCAAACCAAATAAGACTTTCTATTTCCTTCCTCAAATGACACCCAAGCACTGGTCTCCTTGGTGATTATCATAACATAATCTTTAGGTTTTAAGTGGCTCCTTAAGACTTCATGCATGAACTTAGAAGCAATTCTGAAGAAAAAGTGCTATTATGAGTTGTACTGATGCTTTGATTTTAAAAAATGATTTTAAAAAATATTATAATGAGACAGAATATCCAAAATAACCAGCCATAAAGAAAATACTGTCATTATTATGGCCAGACCAAAGGATAAGGATGCCTACTTATATTCAGATTTTACACTAGATTACTGAAATATTTACCGTGCACTTAATATTTGCAAGGATGATTCTTTGAATTGGCAGTGAAGGGAGACTTCAGCAAAGGCTTTTGAAGAAAATGGGCTTTGAAATTGCCTAGGAGGTTACAAAAAGCTACAAGAGTAACATCTATGTATGCCCAGCATCAAGTATGAGCATTGAACACAGTGAATACTGTTTGCTATAGTCTTGGACACCTGAGGAGGAGGACAATATCTAGCATCCATTTATTCATCAGGAAGCATTTCAAAGAATTAATGGGATTTTAAAAAAATAATTATTGGAATAGTATAAAATACAGAAGGAATGAGAAATTAAAGCCATCCTGTTGATTATTCTGGGAAGCTTACATATTTTTGGGAAGCTATAGATAGTAATTTTTTTTAAGACAATGCTTCCATTTTATATGATAAGAACATTTTCATTAAATTAAAATTTGAAGAATAGTGGGATATAGTGAGAACAAGTGCTTCTATCTGTGTATAGTTGCTTTGTTTTTGTTTTTTTAATATTTTATTTATTTATTTGACAGAAAAAGAGAGATTGCAAGTAGGCAGAGAGGCAGGCAGAAAGAGAGGAGGAAGCAGGCTTCCTGCTGAGCAGAGAGCCCCATGTGGGCCTTCATCCCAGGACCCTGAAATCATGACCTGAGCTGAAGACAGAGGCTTTAACCCACTGAGCCACCCAAGCACCCTATCTATGTATAGTTTTTATAATCACTTATGTCTTCAACTCCTTTTTAGGCAAAATATTAATCATATTAACATGGATTTACATACAAAAGAATAAGAGAAAAAATGCCTATTTATTGTTTCAAAGAAAAAAAATGAATTAGTTAATAAAATGTGAACAAAATAGTTTCTGCTCTTAGTTAATACTCAGTATGACTCCTTTCCTTCTCACCTTTATGTTTCTTTCTCCCCTCACATTCTTACATCTTGAACATTTTTCCTTTGAAACATCTTTTGTAGAATTTGTGTTATGTGTATCGCTACAGAATTCAGCATCTTCTTCCTGAAACAACTAGAAATCAAGCAGATACAATAACTGGTAGTTAACAACAACAACAAAACCAAAAATTTTAAAAAAAAGCAACAACAACAAAGGAACACATTTAACGATGTAGAAGTAGAGCTAATCTTCAGACACCATTATGGGATAAGGGATGTCAAAAGTGGCTCGGATGGAACCAGACCCATGTGAGTATGGGCAGCAATAAAAAGAAATGCAGAAGGTAGAGAATAATCTCAGTGTATTAGATCTCAGAACACATCTTCATAAACATATTTCCAGAGAGTGAATGTTCTTACTACTCTAAAACAAAAAATTATAATTTTATTTTCAAGAATGAGTCCAGAACTGGGGTAGCCTTCTCCTTTTACTCCATAAATACTGTATTTCAAGCTCTGTCCCAAAATTCTAGCTAATTCTCTTTTTTTACCTCCTATATGAATTGTACCTATCATTCTAAAATGTACTCTTATTCAATCTCCACCAGAAGGACCTGAATTCTTTCCTTATATGTTCTCCTTATTGTATTTAGTAATTCATTAGTTGCATGTCAGTATCATGGCTCTAAAATGTAAGTTTCTGGGGAAAAAGTACATTCCTTCTCTGATGCCTATGCTCCTTGGTCAAATATTAAACATATTTGTTGTGGGAAATAAAGAAATAGCTGATAGATTGACTAATATATTTATTGTATATATATATATATATATATATATAATCTACATATAATGTAGATTAATGAAATGACATTTAATTAATTTCTGCATCAAACCAAACCACGGATCTTCCTAACTGACACTTTTGAGGTGTTTTCTGTCTGAGAATTGTTATCTATTAAATTATGAAATATGGGGCGCCTGGGTGGCTCAGTTGGTTAAGCGACTGCCTTCAGCTCAGGTCATTATCCCGGAGACCCAGGATCGAGTCCCACATCAGACTCCCTGCTCAGTGGGAAGCCTGCTTCTCCCTCTCTCACTCCCCCTGCTTGTGTTCCCTCTCTGGCTGTGTTTCTCTTTATCAAATAAATAAAATCTTAAAAAAATTATGAAATAACACCTCACTTTCTAGGAGAAACAATATAGCATACTGTTGTAATTGTTGACATGGAATGTTTATTAGGGAAAAGATTTTTCAGGCATCTGAACAAAGAAATGAGTACCTTTCCAATATCAGTTTATGTTGCACACTCTGAGTTGGAGATTATCATTTAGAAGGTTTATTAGGAATGTTTTGGGGACCAATCAACACCCATGAAAAGAATAAGAAGAAGCAGGATTGGCTCAGGGAGGAGTCAGTCAACGTTGGGGAAGTGGAGAGTTCTGAGGCCCTTTAGGTGAGTCTTCATTTGGATGTGGGGGCCGGATTTGATACCCTGCGTAAATCCATCAGTCACTGGATGCAGACTGCTTCCAGAAGCAAGCATGCCCTTAGGTGAGTCTGCTCTATTTAACAGATACCCTGCTCCTGCTACCTGGAGAAAAGACCTGGCCTGCCCCTCACACGTTAATTACAGTTAGCATTTAAGGTGTTATTGTTATTTCTTGTCATTTATTTGTTCGCAGAGATTTCTCCTCCCTCATTAGATTACTCTGTGGGTTCAAACAATGTCTTCTATGTCGCAGTCTCTATAAACCCTGGCACAATGCCTACTCATCATGGGTTTTTATAACTATGTGTGGCTGATATTCATATATGAAAAGCAAACTTTATCTTAAATTCTGGTATTTCTTTTTTTTTTAATAAGATATTGTTTATTTATTTGACAGAGAGAAACACAGCTAGAGAGGGAACACAAGCAGCGGGAGTGAGAGAGGAAGAAGCAGGCTTCCCGCCAAGCAGGAAGCCCAATGCAGGGCTGGATCCCAGGACTCGGGGATCATGAACTGAGCTGAAGTCAGATGCTTAACAACTGAGCCACTAGTAGCACCAAATTCTGGTATTTCTTTAAAACCATTGCATTTGACCTAAAAATGAAAACAGGCTTTTAAATCAACTGCCTGACAAAACTTCATTCAGAGAAGTGTTTAAGTCTGAATTCGACAGAAAGAGGAAGGATGGTGGAGGTGTGGAGCTGCTCAGTGCGGATTTGATATGGGGCAATTATAGGCGGTGATGGCAGCTGTCAGATTTCAAGGAAGGACTTCAGGAGGGTCCTGCCCACTGCCGTGTGATCACTCACAGAAGAGTGCTCTCATGGGGGGGGCTCTTTCAGATTCACTGAATTCCCAGTGCTTCCAGAATGCTGAGAAAGGTCAAAGCTGCAAACCACCTGCTTATGTTATTAGCTGAGGCATTTCTCATTTATTTGGACCCATAGTTTATTCATCCAGTGTAATAAAGTGGCAACTGGAATTGTATTTTTTTCAAGCAAGTTCTATGCCCAGGGTCGGGCTTGAACTCATGATCCGTGAGATCAAGAGTAGCGTGCTCTACCAACTGAGCCAGCCAGGGGCCTAAATTGTATTTTTTGGTGACAGAACATGAAGCAAAATTAGCAGGAGGAAAGAGATCTGAATTTCATTCCTTGTAGTTATGTAGCTTCAGGGTGGTTAAGGAGGAGGCATGGCGTGGTTTTGGAGTCACGAAGACCCGATTACACAGCACAGGGCATCAGGGTTATCCTTTCCTAGTGATGCTGTATTTCTGTCTGACCTGCCTTTGCTACCTGGCTCCGGTCTCTCTATTTATTTGGCACTGTTCTGGTAGGATTCATTGTGGCTCCAACCTCTGATGCCTGATCTGAACAACCAGCTGGGCTTCTCAGGCTCTACATTTTGATCCAATTTAAGGTATTAGCTGTTCTAAATATAAACTTTTCTTTCTATATCCAAACCCCAAATGAAAGAAGATTGTGGAAACTCTAAAGAGTTCCACCTTCTTCACTTGCCTCTATGTGGCCATCACACCATGTGCCACATAGTATGATGTATTAGGGCTTAGGTCAACCACCACCACACCCAAAAAATCCCCATAAATGTATATAAAATGCATCTCAAATTAAACAAGAATTTTCCTAAGACCCAAATCTTAAAGAGAGCCTCTCATTTGGAATTTCACTTTGTTTAATTTCACTTTAAGAGGGAAAGAAAATATCCTAGCGCTATTAAATTCAGGAATAATATAA
The DNA here is from genome assembly GCA_004023965.1 of Spilogale gracilis. Classification (NCBI taxonomy): domain Eukaryota; kingdom Metazoa; phylum Chordata; class Mammalia; order Carnivora; family Mephitidae; genus Spilogale; species Spilogale gracilis. The sequence goes on from PITA01009761.1 coordinate 47,385, forward strand.
AATGTAGACGGAAGAAATTCTGTATTCTACTTTTGGTGTTAAAGATATGAGAAAGCATCACAAAAAAACATGAACCACATTCCGACCCTGATTTGAGAATAAAGAACTCCTAAATATTTTTCAGTGAAACACCAAACTAAAGACTGAGGGTGGGCAAAGATCATCCATCAGTCTGTGAGTCAGAGTAGGGCTGTGTCCCAAACGCATACCTGGTGGCAGGAACTTGAAAGTTCAAGGTAAGGACAGAACAGGTGTCTGGGTCCAGCAGTCTCTTCTGTAGTCCCAGAGGGACTCTGGATCATATAAGTGCTTGGGACAGAAAACTCCTTCCCACACTCATCACACTGATTTTAAAATCCGCCCTGGTCCACTATGGAAGTTCCAACCTCAAAGGGAGAATTCTTTTCCTCTTGCAGGCAATGTACCTCCTTAGTAGCAAGAGAAAGGAACAGCCGATCCTTTTTGTGGTGCCCTTCCTGGGTTCTCCCCTCAGGCTTTCCAAAGCATCTCAATATCCTTCTTAATTGTGGGGGCATCGAACACATCTGACTGCATTCATCACTAGCTATAGTGTGTGAAACAGATCTTTCACTTTCATTGCCTTTTATTTTAAAAAATAAGAATGAAACTTACATATGACAGATAGAAAATCCACTAGCTACGAGAGTGCAGAGAAACAAGCAGGTGTTAATAAATTTCCAAGAAACATTAATCTGTTTCTGCAAATACATCCCGCTGTTCATTTAAATGAAATGATACTCTATAAATTTACTACTTCAGTCACTCCCTGAGCTATCAAAATGTAATATATAACACCTTCAATGATCAAAGTGGAAGTAAGTTTAGAAATCCAATTTGTTTTTTCACCATTTATGCTCTTTATTTAACTTTTGTATTCCAGCCCTCATCTTAATCAAGCTTCAATTTTGTTTACGCATTTTAAGTATACTTTGAAAGTTGTCATGAAGTGTTGCATTGCCAAAAATAAAGTTCCATTCTAAACCAAATATATCTATAAATGAAGAAAAAAATCCCTGTTTCTGTCACACTTAAAGATTTAAAATAACTTACCATTGAGCTATTCGTAGTTCATAATTTGATTATTAGGAACTCTTGAATCCAGATCTCATTGAGGGAAACAGAGGAGGTGTGTTCCTCATTGGAAAAACTGTGAGTAGGTGTGTCTCATTCTTGGAAAGATACAAATGGTTCCCCTTTGCCGTTGGGATAAAGTCTAAACTCACAGGAAGCCTGTCACCGTATGATTCTTCTCACGTCCAGGTTCATCTCGGACCACTTCTCCCTATGCACTTACATTCTGACATTCAGAACTGCTGGAAGTTCACAATTAGCATCATAGGGATTGATGGACACAAAAAGAGATGACTTTGATATGAGGATTGTATTGCCAAGGTCAAGTCAGGGGGAAGAAACGGTGGAGCAAAAACAGTTATGATAATCGTCCTTGTGATAGGAGCTGAGGTTCCGTGGACACATCAGAGATCCATGCATTTGTTCTGCTGGCCTTCAGATTGGGAACTGTGTGTGCACAGAGGTTACAGGTATTTTACGTGCTGGTCAGAGGAAGTCCTTCAGAAATAGGGTCTCTAGTCCAAGATGATCCAGTTTGGAGAATTCTGATATATCTGAAAAGTTCTTAAAATTTCTTTGATTGTATTGGCTGTTATGAGTGGGCCCATGACCCAGGATGACCATAGACCTGAGATAGTGGCAAGCTGTGATAAAGTCAATGCAGACACTCTTCTAGAGACAACGGAAGGGCAAGGTGAAAGAATAAATAGATTTGGGTCTTTATAGGGATTCTTATTTCTCACAAAGTCACTGCAAATAATCTCCTGTTACCTTAGGAGAGGATTTGAGTTATTCCCAATCTTGGTGAGCCTGATTGCTGTTGTGAATACCCTTACTGCTCTCACTGATAATAGAAGTATTTGTGCAGCCAGTACCTCCCAACAGAGAAATATAAAGAGAAGTGTCTTCCCATCCAGATGGCACTAGAAAGGGCCTCTTCTGTACCCAGAGTTTCATTTTCATGGAATGATCAATGGAAAATCAATTAACAAATGATTGTTTTCTTATGAGTGGTATATCCCTAAAGGGCATGAAATGACTTGTGAAATTCTTTGAAAACACCAGAATATGGATATCTAGTCATAGAACTTGCACTCTTCATCCACAATTTTGAGAATCAATTTCTAGACATGTGACCAAAAACATTCTAGAAGAAAAGACACCATATGGCCTACCTGGTTTATACTGGCTGCTATTGCCCTTCTCAGATATGCCCATTTGGTGACCCAACCTTCTTCAAATTGTCCATCTCTGGCCATAATAGAGTATATCTATTTTCCACACCATCTGAATTATTTATTTTTGGAGATAAACTTCAAGGTTTGAAATCCTGTTTCTACAAGATGCAATGGAAGTGCTGGTCTTAGGGGCTGGTCCTCTAGTTCAGTCTGAGAAGCTGTCCAACATAATGCTGGATGCCAGCATGTCTCAGATTGGGACTTCCACATCCTCCTGAAATACATGTCAGAGCATGATTTAATTTTGTCCAATGTATTAGATGAGGAGGAAAGAACTTATATGTTAGTAATATGTGTTTCACATCGGAATGATGAATGAATACTGTGGAAGGCCAGTGACTTCTTATTATGAGTTAACAAATGCCCCTGGAATGCCTGAAGAATGTTCAAATTCACCTTGAAGTCGACTCTACCTCCTGCAATAGCCAGCCTCTCACTGATCTTCTCATGTGTCTGGGTATGAGTAGAACTGCCATCTAGGACGGTTTCAGTAATGAACTGCACGACTGCAATGGACACCAATAATACTGCAGCATACCTGGCTCCTTTTGAAGTTTTACATTAAACAGCCTGCAAAGCTACATGTAGTGACCTTATAAACTTTCTTTGAGTCCTGTCAGTGGACTTCTGAACCCCTTGGGCCTTCACGAAGGTCATTAACTGAAAATGGAAGCAACAGTTTTTCATCAGCTGTTTCAGGTGCTCATAGGAGCCAGAATTACATTCTCCTTAATAGTACTGTCCTTCTGTCCAAAAGGAGAAGCTCTTTGTTATGAGAAGAGAAAATAACGTTTATATAATGGGAGCAATGCCAAATCTACTTAAAGGGTTCTGGGAAAAAACTGAAATTAGGGTCATGTTAAATTAGTAATAAAAATGCAAAGGCAGGTAATAAACTCAACTAAGGTGTATCAGGGAGGCTTGGGTGAGGATCAGTTCCAAGGGATAATAAGAAAGTAGTGAGGAGTTGAATCGGAAGCAGCAAAAGCTATTATTCCAGAAGGTTGAGATCAGGAAGCAAGTACTGGATGAAGTTTCAGGAGAGTGGGACCTCTGATGGGTCAATAAGTAAGTCAGATAAATCATTTCTTTCCCTAGGTCTCTTTTTTATGTTATATATCGAAAACATTTTCAGGTGGCTGAAGTTTTCTGTCTTTTCATACCGAGTTGGATTATGCTGCCTGGTTTATGATCCACATGACTGTCCACTCTGCTTTGTGTTTATAGACCTGATACTAGGGCATCTGTGCATTCCCGCCCCCAGGCATTTTCATGACTCAATTTGCAAATGGAGCCATTGTTCACATGGAACAGAAGAGAAGGGAAATCTTGGGATGTTCGTAGGTCTCAGTGGCTCCTAATCCAGTTCTAATGCTTGATGTTTGATGCAGTTTCCAAGGAGAGCTGTGACACAAGGCATTAATCTACCTCGTGACAGCATGGGGCTTTAATGCATTTTCTGTATCTGAAGAAAGAGCCTCCTATGGAGGTGGTGAAAGGAGTTATGGTGAAATCAATATCTTCATTTCACTGGGGCACTGACAATTTGTAGCAATGATACGAGGGATCACTGCACAGGGAGAGCCTGTTGGACAGAATCTAATGACAACACATATACTTTTGAAAATCGACACAAAAAATTGCTTCATGCATTAAAAAAACAAAGGTGAGTGGGCTCCACAGATACATTATCTTTGTAGAAATATGTAGATAACTTGTAATGCCAACGACAGGATTTTGGAGCAATGAGGTTTTCATTATAACTCTGTTTTGCAGAAGGCATGTTATCTCAGAAGATCAATTCCATAAAGCATGTTTAGGAGTCAGTGGAAAATATCCTGACTATATGCTGAGATATCCGAATAAAAAATATGATGCCTGATAGTCTACTAAAGTAGACTGACCTAGAAAACCATGTGCTAAAAAGCTGAGAATTAGGCCATTTGGTCTTGATATTGATGGAGGAGGAAAGTTAGACTACCTTCAAAGGTATTATGGGATGAAAAATTAGTCAGTGTGCTAACTAGACCAGACTCTTCAAGCCTTTCTCAACCACAGATATTAAATTCAGTGTTAATACCAGTGCTACTAGAAAATGAAATTTAATGGCAAACCACTGATGTACTTTGGTTCTTTTATCTTTTCCTGGGTACCACTGTTCAATCTACCCTGATTTCTATGATATTCCAGTATTATATCTATATTGGTATAATTAGCAGTGATACTTAAGTATATAGATACTTACGTATCTATCTGATATCTCCCAAATCAACAGATAAGGAAGATGGATAAATGTACTTTTTTAAAGATAATTATTCATTGTTTTGGTATCTTCATAGCCTCCACAAGCTTGAAATACATACAAGGAAAGCTTCTTTATATCTTAGGTGGGTGTATAATCTTGTTAGCCAAAGGAATCACTTATCTCATTCTAGATGTACATAAAAATAAAATAGGAGAGCTTAATTTTTCTGTACTTCCCATGACATTTATTGTTTCTTCTTTTTAATTTTTCCTGACAATCAATATTAAAGAATAAGACAATCCTAATATTAGGGTGTTTTTACGATTCTTTTTTTTTCTGAGTTATAAAAAAATTTTTTTTACCATGTCTTTCAGATATGGTGGCTATTTCTAAAGTAGGGTAAAGACAGAATACATTCAAGATGCAGATATTCAAGAAAATACTGTCTGCTGCAAAATTCCCCCAACTTGTATTCTGTGGAAAACTTAGTCTCAAAAGAGTTCCATCATCAAATAAGTTTGGAAGATGCTGCATTGAATCTCCCTTCTTGGAGATTTACAGCAGACTTGAGAATATTTAAAGCTTTAGTGAATTCTGCAGAAAAGACACAGAAAAGAAAAGAAACAAAGACCAGCATTTCTTAAACTTACTTGACAATGAAACTCACGTTTAAAAATTCATGAAATATCCATTAACATCCTGTTTAATTGTGAAGAACTTGCAGAATTATCCCTTACCTATGGCCAGGATATAAGACTCTTGAACTTACACATAGATGGTTATTACTAATTAATGTCCTTGGTGGATGAAGGTAGAAGCGACAATGTGAAACCCTCTATCCTCCTCCACCTTCTTTAATGACTTCATTCCTTTTCATTACCTTCTCCATTATTTCATAAAATTGCTGTGAAAAATAACCAACTAAATGGTCATTTGGCTCATCAAATTAAATGCTGTATGAATGTTCTAATAATAGCGACCATTAATTGAGCACCCACTGCATGGAAGACAATGAAGCACTGAGTCAGACACTTAATATAAACGTTCTCTGTTTCACGCAACCACCAGTAGCAGCAGAGACATTGAGTTCTCACAGACAGTGTCACAGACAGACATCTTGGAGAGGTCACGTATCTTGCCCAAATTCAGTTACGGCGACAAGATGAAGCCCGCATTACATAACGATCTGTTTTGTCTCCCCAGTCCTGCACGTTCACTATATCATACTGTCTCCCTAAATAACATGAATTCAGCCAGTCCCAACGAGATAATAAAATATGAAGTGATAAGAATAATGACGCCAATAATGGTAATTAATAACAATCAGAAAGGTATTAAAACTCTACATGTTGTCGCTGGGTAAAATTTATGGTAGTGCAATGTTTTAATAGTAAAGAGCCTACTCTCCTTTCTCCCACCCCCACATCCAATTAATCACAAACTGGTTGATTCTTTCATCTCTACAATTCACCCACCGCCACCAACTGCTGCTCAAGTCACCGGCTCATCTGCCCCACATTTTCACTACAACCAACGCCGACCTGGTCTCCTGGCCTTTCTCCAGTTCACTCTATGCACTGCAATTGCAATAATCTTTCTGAGATACAGATCTGATTATCTGACTATTCACTATTCAGTCTGAAACCTCTAGGACTTCCCAGTGATGATAGGGTAAAAGCTGAACTTACAGGTTTCTGGAATCCATCATCTTCTGGCCCCCATCAGCTTTCCAGCTTCAAACTTTGTACTCTCCTACCTCCTTCCAGGCCTTAGTAATATCAAAATCACAGTCTCATAGTTCGAAAACGTACTTTTACTTCATTTCATAGCTTTATACCCCTGAAATAACGATGTGTCTTACAATCAGTGGTTCACGGACATAAGTGACAGCATTTTCCTTTTGTTGGTGGTATAGGCAGTGAAGGGCTCCCTGACAATTGCTGACTTTGTAGGGTTAGTGGGGTGCTGCACTCCATTCCTCGAATGCCTGACACTTCCTTATTTGAAGGGACAGTTCCCTGGTTCTTCCTTCCCCCTGGGCACTATTTGAACTCCTTTCCACCACCGCCCCCTGTCTCAGCTTTCCTGCTTCCATATTTTTAGGATTCTCCAAGCCTGCTTTAAGGCTGACACGTGCTGATGCCATAACCTCACTTCCTCACACGTGGGGATGGCCGTTTGAAAGGACGTCCATCATTCTTTGATGCCCCTTCCTTTCAGCCTGAAGCCTAATTGCCTTCCCCTTGAGAGTGGGCTGCGTTTAGTGATTGGCTTCTACAGAATAGAACTTAGTAGAGATTACTGTGTGTCATTACTCAGACTAGGTCGTAAAAAGACATTGTGTTTTCCTCTTTGGTCTCTCCTGGATTGCTCTCACTGGGGAGGCTAGCTGCCATGTCATGAAGTCACTCCAGCATCCCTTTGAACACTATAAAGAGGCCTCATGACAAGGAACTGAGGCCTCCAGCCAAGAGCTATGCAAGGGTGCCATTGTGAAAGCAGATTCTTAAACTCCAAACAAGATTTTGCGTCATTGCAGCTCTGGTTGACATCTTGTCTGTAATCAAATGAGAGACCCCAAGCCAGAACTACCTACCTCAGCTGCTGCCAAGTTCCTGACCCATGGAAATTGTGAGACCATAAATGTTGGTTGACTGGAAGCTGGATATTGCAAGCGAACTGAAACACAGCAATAGATATCTAATATAACACTGCATGGGAAGTGGTTCTTTTCTTGTCTGGATTTTCCCTGGGACTGAAGGGTCCTGGAGGATAGGGTCTGCACTAAGTTGTGTTACTTTTCCCGTGCCCAACACACTACTTGGCCTGGACTGTAAGCTCAAAAAATTGTGCTGAAGGAATGTTTACATGTAAAAGAATTCTGTCCTGGCCAGTGCTTCATTTTCGGCAACAAATCTTTCCCTTTGTCACCAGTAAGTATTTGCAAAATTTAATAAACATAAATATTTATTTGTTTATTTATTTATGGTGTAAGAAAGGAAGGAGTAAGTAATTAAATTTTTTTTCTTTTTCCTTTGTAATGCATATGCTTTATTTTCCCTACTATAGCCAGAGAGACCATTTGAAACTGTTCTCCTCTCCACTCAGAATACATTTGGTGGCTTCCCACTGAATAAAATTCCACTCTCTTCTTAGAGACTACAACGTCTCCATGACTCAGCCGCTGCTTCTGCACTCACCCTGCAACATTCTCCAGACACTCGCCTTCCTATTCCTCAAGCACACCAAGCTATTTCCTCTTCAAAACCTTTGTTCACATTCTTGCTTTGTCTAAAGATTTCTGCCTCTATATTTTGTAAAGATGTATCTATCTTATTAAATCAAATTTATACATTATGCCAATTCTTAAAAAAAATCACCCCATCTAAATTTGTCCTCCACCTAATGAGTCACTATTTGCCCCAATATTCTGATGTATTTTTTTCCCTCTCTGTCAGAAATTATTCTATTTATACTTACCTGGCAGGGGAGATACCATGATCATGTAGGTGGTTTTCCCAGGGCGAGGCTCATCCATTGCACTTCGGATGTGTTGACCCCTACGATTTCCCCAAATGTGGGAAACTCGACTGCATAATTTGTGGTAGTGGGGGACTGCGTTCGCGCTCTCCCCTGAAAAAAAAAAAAAGAAATTATTCTATTTGTTCACTTGTTTCCTTTCCCATTCCTTAACCAGAATTAAGCCCAGCGAGGGGACAGACTTTGACTCTCCTGTTGACCTCTGTGCTTCCAAACACACAAGACACCTTCTTACATGCAGTACAATATAGATAAACACCTGTTGGATGAGTGAATAGATGGAAGGGTGGGTGAATAAATATTCATATGATAGACATGTAGTTCATGGGAGAGACAGAAGAGGGCAAGGAATGTCCAGAACATGCTGCCTGCCTGTATGTCCCCTTCTACGTTATTAGGATTGCTATTAAAAGAGAGGTCAGGATTAGGAGAGGAAATTTGTTTTTGACACATTTTCTGGGACTTGGCTCCATCTGAGCAGCTTCATAGCCTAGGTGACCTGGTGTGATGAGAGACAGGGAGGGCTGTTGTGTCACCTCAGCGTGGGTGAGGGATCTCAGCATGGCTCTACCATTCCAGTGAGGGGCACAGCTTTGGAAACGTCAGAGAGAACTCCTTTGGAGAGAACACCAGCCTTCTGAGGCTGGGCCTTGCCAATGGAGTCTGCAAGGTGAGTCTTCAGGCTCCTTGGAGGGCAGTAGAAATTGATGGGGGTGGGGAATGGGAGGAAGAGCAGGGAAAGTTGAATTGAGCAGGTAGGTCATGGCAAGCCTGTTTGGTAAACAGTTTTGTGAGTACATGTAAGCCCATCTTTCGAGGATCCCCAGGTATATCCTGTAAGGGTGTGGGGATCTTAGGGAAGAGACTGGAGGTCTCTTTATTTCTTTATTTTAGGAAAAAAAAATAAAGAATAGAAACATATGTCTTCAGGTTTTTCCACAGGCTAACAAATTTGGAAACTATTGTTGTAGTACTGAATCTAGAGTCAGAAAATTTGAGTTTTAGTTCTAGCTCTTTCTTTCTTTTTTTTTTTTTTTTAAGATTTTATTTATTTGACAGAGAGAAACACAGCTAGAGAGGGAACACAAGCAGGGGGAGTGAGAGGGAGAAGCAGGCTTCCCGCTGAGCAGGGAACCTGATGTGGGACTCCATCCCGGTTCTCCAGGATCATGACCTGAGCTGAAGGCAGTCGCTTAACCAACTGAGCCAACCAGGTGCCCCCAGTTTTAGCTCTTTCATTCCAGTTGTGTGGTTTGGGGCAAGCTCCATAATCTTTCCAAAACCTATTTGTTCACAGAAATACAGGAATGATGATATCCACTGGAGAGCATTATAAGACTCAAATAAGGTCAAATTTAAAAATATATGTGAAAACATTTTTGTAAAATATCAAGTACTATTAATAATTCATTATTTGTCAAAGTCCCTTTTGAGATATCTGCCTGTCTTATACTAATTTTCTCCAAGCCTTAGCTGCTTCTCATTGACATAACCAGACACCTCAGGAGTCGTATTTGTTCTTCTGGATCCTGCCCCTTGGCCCGCGTTTGATAAACTTGGAGTGGACATCTGACCTAAGCTTGCCCAGTCAGATTTTTCTTCCGGGAACTTTAGAATTGGGACCAAATTACTCTACTTCAGTCTATATTTATCTTTTGAAGGATGAAGACTTAAACTCAGAAACATCATAGAACCACATGTCATTGCAAAGCCAAGAAAGGCAATCAACAGAGAGAAATGATGAAGCAGATTTTTAGAGAAGCTACCTGGATTCCAGGCGGAGTTTCGATCCCTCAGTGCAGTCTGATCGGATACCTCTGTGTCTTAACTATAACTTCTGTCTTAATTATAAGTGGCCCTTTGAAATTAAATATGGTCAGCTCCTGTTCTGTTACAACAAAGACTCCTAATGCATTTATACATATGTACATAAATGGAGAAGTCTAGCTTTGCAACGGAGTAGTGGTTCTGGTTAAAGAAAAGGGGTGCATTGTAACCTGAACACATGGAGCTTGTTTCATGAGCATGTGGGGAATCTGCTTTGTGGAGTTGTTGTGGAGATTAATATCTGTATGGTGATTTAAAGTTTGCCAACAGAAGCATTATATGAAGTAAGGCGATAACTACAATAATACCAATATTAGTAATAATAGTATTTAGTAAAAATCAAAACGGTTTAAAAAACTATACATGGTTGTTGTGAAATGTTCAGCAGCAGATTATTATAATATGGGTCATCACAGCAGAATTACTTGGCTATTAGTCGTATGATCTAGACATTACTTTCATATGGTAATATCAGGAGCCATTGCTCCTCTGTCTGCACTCCTCTACCTTTCTTATTTAAATGAATTCCATCTGTTTGGAAACGCTTTTCCTTTCAGAAGCTTGCAGTATGCATGTTAGTGAACAGACAAAAGAAATCTTTTAGTAAAAGAAAATACTAATGTTTACTCCTATTATTTTGTCCAGTCATCTTCTGGAATGTTTACAAATGTCCATACTGATTTTTGACTACTACAAAAACTTTCAAGCAGGTTGTGACTTTAATATTTCAAAAATCCATGTGTTAATGAATTCCTAGGAACACATGTCACCACTACTATATCTAATTTCCATCTTGCTCCACATAAATCTACTGTACGATTATTGCTCAGACAACTGAAGCTTTTGCTGTCTTGGAATGCCCATTGTTTTAGTAACAATGATTGAAAACCAACAACATTTGGTAAAAGAAACTCATATATAACCTATGAACCTCCAAATATGGACACATTTGGTTCTGAGTCTGATGAGGGTAAAAAAGTACACGGAATCAAAACTGTGTTGAAGGATCTGAGAACTCTGTTGATGAAGCATATACAAAACTGAGCTTTATGATTTGTAGGGTCAGCATGAATATACATATATATTGAGTGTATGTGTTCATGAATACAGTAAGGGCCCTACATTTTATAAGGGCCCTACAAAGTGTATGGTCCAGTTGTCCCCGAATATTTTACAGTGGCATGATCACCTCCTAACGCCTATTTTGATTAAGAGCATCTTTGATTAAACATATTTGCACACCTGAGTTGGCTGAGCCCAGCTTGGCTGATGCCCGAACTAAGAAATCAAGTATATATTACGACCTCACAAATTTGTAGGACGATATGTATGAATTAATGAAAGAGTATGAATTATCTCATTTTATGTAATAAATTACAGTAATTTATTAAATTAGCATTCTTTTCAAGTTTGCTTCAATGAGTTACAAATTTAACTCTTAAAAAGCCAACTCATTGCCAACACGAATATGCTAAGATTCTTTAAAATACTTCCTCTCTGGGATGTGGAGAAAGGGGAACCCTCTTACACTGTCGGTGGGAATGCACGTTGGTGCAGTCGCTTTGGAAAACAGTGTGGAGATTCCTTAAAAAATTAAAAATAGAGCTACCCTATGACCCTACAATTGCACTACTGGGTATTTACTCCAAAGATACAGATGTAGTGAAAGGAAGGGCCATATGTACCCCAATGTTCATTGCAGCAATGGCCATAATTGCCAAACTATGGAAAGAGCCAAGATGCCCTTCAACAGATGAATGGATAAAGAAGATGTAGTACATATATACAATGGAATATTATGCCTCCGTCAGAAAGGATGAATACCCAACTTTTGCATCAACATGGATGAGACTGGAGGAGATTATGCTGGGTGAAATAAACCAAGCAGAGAAGTCAATTATCATATGGTTTCACTTACTTGTGGAGTATAAGGAGTAACATGGAGGACATTAAGAGAAGGAAAGAAAATGTGAACTGGGGTAAATCAAACAAGGAGACGAAGCATGAGAGACTGTGGACTCTGAGAAACAAACTGAGGGTTTTGGAAGAGAGAGGGTGGGGGGATGGGTGAGCCTGATGGTGGGTATTAAGGAGGGCACGTATTGCATGGAACACTGGGTGTGGTATAGAAACAATGAATCTTGGAACACTGCAAAAATAAAATAAATTATTAAAAAAATAAAATAAAATACTTCCTCTCTGAAGTAGATGCTTTATAGAAGTGGTTATGTTCATTTTTAAAATGATACCTTTGGTTATATGGTGTAAAGGCAAGTAACTTGGTCCAGGGTGTCCCTCCCAACAAAAAAATGGGTGTTTCTCATAAAACACTGGGTCTGTTTCTATCATCTCATGTAACATATTTTATTTATCAGTTTGCATGTCCTTTTCTCCCTAGTGGACCACAAACTTCCTGAGGTTAGGAATGGGTCTTATTCTTTAATCAGCAGAGCATTGCACGATGTTTTGCATGGAATATCTGCAATAATAATCATTAACTGAATGAAAGACTGAATGAATCAGTGTGTTTGGCTTTCAAATGACAATTTTCACAGATTTTTTTTTCTCAGTGGGGTAAAAGATTATTATTATACACTCTATGGGGCTCAGAGGAGTTTAGATTCTACTGGATAATAAATTATCTAAAACGATTGTCAACATGGATTCTTTAAAATTTGTCCTCAAACAATTGGTTTTCTTTGTTTGTTTAATTTAAATTTCAGTTAGTTAACATACAGTGTAATACTAGTTTTAGGTGTACAATAAGGTGATTCAGTACTTCCATACATCACCTGGTGGTTATCACAAGTACCCTCCTTTAACCCCATCACCTACTTCACCCATCTCCCACCCACCTCCCCTCTGGTAACCATCAGTTTGTTCTCTGTAGTTAAGAGTCTGTTTCTATTTATGTTTATGGGTCTAGGACCCAGAAAGTTTTGTCCCACGAAGAATGCTAGAGAAACTTAATCAGAAACCAGGAAGAAAGATACATTTTGAAAGTTTGGAAGCAAGACCTCATAACTATTCTGTTCTCTCAGGATTTCCACTCCAGAGAGCCCTTGCAGCATTCTCAGGTTGAATATTCTGGTTTTAACAACAGTGGTATTTTGATGGATGACACATTGTAAAAGATGGTTCTCACGTGAGCCTGTCTGAGAAACCCCGTCTTTGTTGTTCAAAGGGTTGGGAGTACAGGACAGAACTTACAAACTTCATTTTCAGCAGTTGTTAGTTTTGCAAGAATGGGCTCCTTTTCCTCCCAGAAACACTTATATTTATTAATATCTTTAAGAGCAACCACTAGAGGTTTCCTTTGTACCACCACATTTTTAAGCGCCCCCCCCCCCTTTTTCATTCTGCTAAGTACCTGGAATTAGAAAAGATTCGTTCAATATGTGAACAAACCACAAATTTGCAGCATTTGTTTAACTTCCACAGGCCTGTATCCATCCACAGTTTTGTCTATACATTGTTAACTTCCCATTGGGTTTAGTGACTTTGTATCACCATTAGCATAAGCAGAGCGCAGCTGGAACAAATGATGGATTCTGGAGGCAGCCTGTCTATGTGTTGAGTCTGTGGGGGGCTCTCTCTTTCGACACATAGCATCCACTTGTTCATAGGCCTAATAACATCCCAAATAATTGCACCACTGTCAATCTCTACTGTCTTAAAACTAAGAGGTAGAAGGTTCCAGAGCTTTACCCTGGAAGTCCAGGTTTTTACTTGGCATTTGAAAAAATGACCTGTGTGTTCCAGGTCAAGCTTGATTCTCCAGATCACTTTGTATGTTCACAAAAACAGCTCTTGAGTTTCAGCTTGAGTGTCTTCACAAGATGACCCAAGTTTCTTTATTGTAAGTTCCTTGGGGATTTTGCCTTTGCAGCTCTTTGAGAGCACTTATCTGCTAGCGGTGAATGAGATAGCAGATCTCCTCAATTCCTCTCTGCTCTTGCAAGGCAGCTAATGAGATCAGAGCTGCTGTGTCTTTATCTACCCTTTTAACGTTCACAGGAGATAAGATATCAGGGCTTCCCCCATAGCAAACCAAAAGGAAGCACAAAGAAACTCTGAAGGATGAGAAGACAACACCCGTGCCTGTAGCCTACCTGTTAATTAATCGGAACCACAATCCAATCATATGTCATGAATAGGAGCAGGAAGCAAATGAATTATAGTCACTTCAAATTAGCTCACTCAACAGGCCAGGAGCAAGGTGATAATCTTAAGCATTGAATTCATTCAATTGACACTCAAAGGAGGAGACACCAAAACAAATGGTATAGTCTTTGCAAAGTTGTTAACCTGACTCAAGCTCCTAAGAGTAATTAAAATTTTCAGTCTTCTCCAATTCTCCAGTCTGGAATAGATACACATTTTCAAATGGAACTTCACTGTCTTCCTCTATGGGCTAGTCTCAGATCCGCCACCATTTACTTGGGCCATTTACATAAACTTTCTATGCCTGAGTTTTCTTTTCTGTAAGGTAAGGATAATAATTGTAGCAATCTTTATAAGGATGAAGCATAATGACATAATGTATTTATTAAATACTCAACTGATTGGCTGTCATTATTTCTGTATATTCACACTTGAGTCACAAATAGGAGCTTTACAGTTTTTTACATCATTCTTTGCAGAGGTCGGTCTTCAATCAGGGACGGGCACTCTCTGTCGGCGTTTAACGCACAGGAATACATTTTTATGAGTTATCATCAGCATCAACCTATATGGCATTTATTTTTTTCCACTATATTAAAATTAGATGTTTGTTACTATTTTACAATCTTTTCCTCCTTTTCCTTCATATAATTGATACCAGTGTTTTACCCTCTTGGTAAGGAAAAAAAATGTTGATCCTTGCATTTCTGCACTTTGATAATTCCTCTGAGAGCGGTGGCCCTGATTTCCCTTCTGCAAAGTGCCATCTGTGTGCAGGGGATCTTTTGTCGGCTTCTTCTGTGATTCACTGTGACTCCTTATTATTGCAACTGGGATGGCCTCTCTCTTTCTCTCTCTCCCTCTTTCTCTCTTTCCTAATAAGGAACAGAACCGACACAACTGGGATCACTTTGAACACTGGCGTTTCTTCTGAACACAGTTCTAACTAGATTTGTATTTTTATGCTGTGGGTGGAAATGCCAGATAAGAAGAAACAGATGAAGACAGATGAAAGGAGGGATGGAATGAGGAGGTCAGTTATTTGGATTTCCTTAGGTGGGACATTTGCTGCAGAAATGGCAACCAGCTCTTAAAAAAAAATACATTGGAGTTCAGTACCATTAACAATAGATAAAGAAAGGAGGCAAGTAGCTCCGTGGCATTAATCTCACCCTCACAAATAATGGCACCAGTGACATTTGACCATGTGACAGATGAGTGAGTGGAGAGCCCTGGGACTGTGATAGTGACAGTTTTCTTTTTCTACCCTTGTAAATTATTCAGCATTGGCACAGCACTGGGAAAACACAAACCTGAGAAAGGGTAAGGGAGAAAAGGAATTCTATTGCAAATGAGAATGGCTGCTGACAAGTCCATTAAAAAACAACAACCCAACAGTCAAGCTGCATCTGCTGCCTTCCAAATGTCCTTCAAAGGTTCGGTTCACTAACCTCTTTTAGACATGTAAGAAGGAGGCAGAGAAGAGAGGACAGGCCCTGTTAAAAGCATCCCACATCGGTGTCTCTTTCTGAGTGTGTCTGTGTCATTATCAAATATCAGATGGTACATCTCCTAAGATCACGTGGGTTATTAAAGCCTGATGTCCTAGCCACACATTTCCATCCCAGTAATTGCATTCTGTTGACTGGATGCTCCCTGTTGTTTTTGGTTAGATGTGATTACCTTCCATCCCTTTCCCTCTGCTGTGTTAAAGCTGCTATCCCAGTAGAGGTTGTTTTTCTGAATGTGGTTATAAAATTTCACAGACAAGTTGTAAAAATGCCATGGGAAAAAAATGCCATGGCACACTTAAAAAAGAAGTTGAAATATATGATTGTTTTTCAAGGAACTTAATTATTTCTCTTTTCTCCACTTGGGAGGGAGGCAGGGCAGCTTTCCCATGTAAGTACCCCGAGACGAAATGGGGACCAGCGAGAGCTCTTGAAATGAGGCTATGAATGAGAATTCTAGCACCGAGCCAGACCAGTTGCTCTGCCTCAACGTTCTTTCCTAGGGACATCTGCTGTGCAGCTGGAAGGCTGAGGAACTGATGTTTTTACACCGACTGTCCAGCAAGGGGGGCTAGAAACTACAATTCCATTTCTGTTGGAGGCTAGTCCCCTCTGGTATATCCTGCCAGAGAAAAATCACTGGTAACATCTTGTATTTCTATAATAGATTTTATGTGACATTTTCAAAATATTTTACATTAATGTATGAAGCTTCCCTTGGTAAGGTATAATAAGCGAGCACTTCATCTCCATTTTCTGGAAGGGTAAAATGATACAACAGCAGGCTCGGTGAGGAATGAATCTGCTGCAACATTGTGGATGGCCCCCAGATGTTCTTTCCTCTGCCCTTCCTCCCCACAACTCAAACACTGCTTGTCCACAGTTTTCTCTCTACAACAATGGTATGATTTTCAAAGCATGTCCTTTATCAGCCTTTTCCTGCCAGGAAATGACACTAGAGTGTAGTAGGAACATCACAGGAGGTCTCATGGTTTCATTTATGGAGTCATGGTGATTAAATGGTGGCCTTTCCACCCTTCCTGAGTGGCCCACATCTTATTTTAGGCTAATGTGTCTCTCTTGAGTTCCACTAGATGTGCACATCACTAATCTGGTATAGCACGGGTCTGGAAAGTAAAGCCCCTGAGGTTTCAATCCTTTAGATTTCATTTACAGTACCTATTTCCCACTTCCTCCCCACTCACCCCCATAAGCTCACACTCTCCAACTTTGCCCCTAAACAGCCTAAACAGATTCCACTTAGATCTACAGAAACACATCATTATTGTTTCCTTAATGCTGGAACAAGTTAAGCAAGCAGATGTGAATTTATTTTATTTTATTTTTTTTTGATAAGCTAGGTCTACACAAAGGCAAGCTGCCAGACCAAATGATCCGGAAAGAGAGGCAATCCAAACTCAAATCTTAATCTACATGTTCATGTCCATGACTGGGGGGCCTTTAGGCCTTCAAGAGAGGCATTTTCTTTAGGTCTACATGAGAAAACATCTCTGCTCAGATCAACTCCAATAAAGCGGATTGTATGATTTTTATCCTCTTACTCTAGATTTCTTTTTGGCTCCTCTATGATTCTCGTTTGCCAAGCTCACTATCTAGTGAGGTTGGATGACAGAGTATGGTTATAGAAGAACTGTATCTGCTTTTCATAGCATGCCAGGTATGATTTAGGAACATTAGTAGCTGATATGCCTATAGTCATTACCTATTAGACATCAAAAGCTTTGTTCATTGAGCATTTATACCTCAGTTGTTTCCTTACAAATAAAATTAAATGCTCTAAGTGATAATAAGGATTAATTGCTGTTTCTCTGTCAGAATCTGTGTTGAACTTGGGAAATCTCTCAGTGACTAGCCATGGACTTAATCTAGACCCCTTGCTCTACTTTGGAAACCCACCTATTTACTTTAGTGTCTACTGATCAAGCAAATGGAGGATCGCACTTCAATCGATTGGCATATAAGTACTAAAATACATGATAAAAGGTAAATAAGCACATAAATAGAGATAATTAGGCCACAATGGTAAGTTGCCTAGCTATTCTTACACTTGCTCACTCCATTCTAGCTAGCATTGTAGACCGGATGATGCATTAGCTTTACTGAAGGCAAAACCATACTCTTATTTTTCAATCAAAATGAGGCAAAGAAAGTGTTTTAGAGAATATCAGTTGTATAACTTCTTTAGAAAGAAAAAAGAAAGGTGTGATCTCATTTGACAAATTACATGCATCTGGCATTTATCCTTTTAAATTAACAAATTTATCCTTTTAAATTAGAAATTTTCATTATCTAGAAGCTGCTGAATCAATCAAATTAAAAATCAAATTCTCTCATTCTGCAAACACAGTTGAATATTTCCTAAATTGAATAACAAATCCTTCGTGTGGCTGTCAGTCTTGACACTGCTGACAGCCTCACCTTTGTTCTTCCTCAAGTGACTACATAAATCAGGAAGGAACTGGGTTGCTGGGGAGAGTGATACAGGTGGAGAGAGTAATATCAAAAGTATCCTCAGAAAATAGTTTTCCTTAAAATATAAATGAAAAAAAGTTGTTTTACAGGCATAGAGATCCAAAAGGCACTTCTGGTTTTTTTTAGATTATATCTGTGTAGGGGAAAAACAGTTCTTCAAGGTGATTGATGGTAAATGGAAATTAAAGAGAAATACAGAGGAGCAGGAAGAGTTCAGTATCTGATCTGCTTGTGCAGTTTCGCTTTTTCTCCCAGCTTTATATTTTTATGAGTTTTGAGAATTGGGAGACTGTCCCATTGTCAAGGGCTAAATGGGTGGTGTCCCTCATCAGAGGTTGTGTTCAAGAGAAGACGGTCCAAATGGCAGTGGAAGTGGTATTCCTGCTTCCTGATGTTGTGTAGGGCAGAGGCTGTTTTGGTGGAGATGAGGAAATAATGTGTGTGTGTGTGTGTGTGTGTGTGTGTGTGTGTGCGCACATATATATGTGTGTGTGTTGAGGGTCCCCACCCTAAAGATTGGGAAAAAGAAGGAGAAATCCTGAAAATCATATTATGAGTAATTCTGTCATCATTTTCTATTGGGGCTATATGTTTGGAATAAATTTAAAGCTCCAGAAAATACCCATGTTTAACCCAAAGTTACTCTTTTTAAATTTAGCCCTGAAGATTTGCCTTGGATGGTATGGAATTCCCAAGTTTTAATGTAATGTCTTGATTGGCACTTGGGTCCTTGTTCTATATTGGGGGTTTAACCAAGTCCTCCAGCTACCAGAACTTTGAGGAAGGAATAGATTTAGAACTTTTCAGATGTGGCTTAGAGCATGGGGTATGATGGGTAGTTAAAGGCTAGATGATGTTCTGAGTTGTCTGAGATTCCAAAGAGTGAGAGGCATTGCTAATAGGAGAAGGTCTTGGCTGCTGAGGATTCTGGGACAGACAGTTGCTTCCACTGCCAGGAGGGCAATGGCCAGGAATTATTGACAGATTTAGTGCTAACTCCCTCAAGAACATTTCAGAGGCCACACAGGGAGTGTTCACTTACTGAAGCTTATATAGCATCTGCCTGGAACTAGGCTACTGCACTTCTCTGACATGCCAATAGGTCACCTTTGACCTTCCAGTACAGATATTTGCTTCTAACTGTATTCTCATTGAAAGAAAGAGCTATCATTTCACCATTAAAAAAAAAAATCAGACATTCAGACCAAGACTTAGAAGTCTGTGTCCCCCAATTGCATCTGATTCCAAACTGGAACCACAAGGTCAAGAAAAACTAGATTCAGAAATAATATTTTTTGAACTATATTTTTAAAAATTCATTAGGTGTGCAAGTCAAGCTGTGAAATGCAACTATCAGCCACGGGTCATTTAGACGCTTCTGATGACTCCAGAGCTGATCTTGAATCTCTTCACGTGCAAGTTCAGGAGGTTTCTCTTCACCCCTGGATTCTCAGCCCTTCAACCTACACTTGTTTATGTCAGTGTCAGTGCAATGTTCCAATTTTGATATTTAGGCTCTATCTCAGAACCAGCCACATCAACACTCGTTCAGTTAACTAGATGCCTGCTTTAGTCTAGCCTTAGTGATCTGCTTTGGGTGTCTGAACTGACACCCTGTGTCCTCAGTTTGCACCTCTCTTTTGTCTTTAAGTTTTGTGTTTTTAAAATCCTAGTGTGAATTTTGGAATATTAACTATTCCTAGTTCCTCTTTTGATGAGTTTTTCCAAACTACACAGATGCCTCATGTTTTTCTGCTTTTTAGAAATAAAATGAACACAGACAACCCACTTCAGTATATATCTAATCAAAGTTCTTGGAGTTGACAACTGTGGTGTTTCTGTTTTTTTTGTTTGTCACTCGGAGAACATTACCCCTTCTTCTAAAAATTGTAGCTTCATCTTCTTCTGGGAGACTGTCTCATCCAGTTGTTCATTCTGGTGGGTTTGGATGATGTCGAAACCATCTTTGCTCCTACAATAAGCAGGTGACCCAATCCAATTAACATATCCAATTTCCTGGCCAAAATGATTGTTTTGGGTTTGGAAAGGTGACCCAATTTCAGCCAATAAGAGTCAGAACTTTTGTTCAAGGTTTGATCTTCTGTTCAAAGTATTGCTGAAGGTAGGTGAAGGGGAACTCTTTCTCTGGACTTGGCACAGGGAGGATGTAGGGTGGGAGATTTGGCAGCCATGTTGCCTCAAGTGTTTTAGGGAGCTTGTCCAGGAATGGAGCAAACAAAGGAATATAGGACAAGGAATATAGAGATTCTGAGGCCTGCTGACATCATTTGGGTGCCTACATCTTAACCATGACAGAACTACCCTACCTCTGTTTCGTTTTTGTTTTTGTTTTCTAGCTCATTAACTATTTTTGTCCTTGTCAATTTGCATTGAGTTTTCAGACACCCAAAGATCATTGACTATTTCAGGTCTGTTTTCCTCATGACTGATGATATGATGAGAGTTTCTTCTTATAGTTGATATACGGGGCTTGGACTTACTATTCAGTCACATCAAAGCTATAGACATAGGATAGAAATGCAAGTCATAGGCTGGCAACAATCAATGAAAGATGAATTATCTCAGGG
This sequence comes from Spilogale gracilis, assembly GCA_004023965.1. Classification (NCBI taxonomy): domain Eukaryota; kingdom Metazoa; phylum Chordata; class Mammalia; order Carnivora; family Mephitidae; genus Spilogale; species Spilogale gracilis. The sequence continues at coordinate 68,083 of PITA01009761.1, forward strand.
AATAATGTTCTAGACAGTCTGCTAGAGTAAAACTAGGCAGAGAATCTGTTTTCCTTTGCGTGTTGAGAAACCAGAGCACTCCTTATCCTACTTCCACTTCCCATAAGTGGTATGTCTGGAATAATGGATAGGGGATGGTAGAAAATGTAAGACACAGGCCTGCTTTCTCCATTAGACCATAAAAGCTCCTTTAGGAAAAGTGCTCTATCTAGTTTCCTATTGTATTCCCAGAAGTTAGACTAGTACCTGGCACAGGGCTAGTATTCAATAAGTGTTAGCTGACTGAATAAGTAGAAAATGTGTAAAATAGTGCTGCTTATAGACATGAATTGCTCCTTCTCCCTCCTCCCCCCATTAATCTTGTAGAAAGGGTCTTACTAATATCAGAGTTGCCCCAGCACCTGGGTGGTATTTGTGTGACATGCTCATCAGTCAAACTCACAACTGCAAACTAGTTCAGAGGACCCAGGACAGCAAGAATCCAACAAGATACACACAAAAAAATATGAACTTTCTAAGCCACCCGTATTCACAGGATCCTGAGTGCTGTTGATCTGTGAGGCACTCTTTCTTACTGAATCAAACACTGATATAATGAACAAATTTCAGAGGCATGGCCTGAAGTTAAGTGATGTTTAACTCTCTGTTGTATATCTGGCAATAGGGGTCTAAAGGTTTCTTTTAGGGTCTTGGAACACTCTCAGATATGGTGCTTGTTCCATATTTAGCCAGCTGCAGCCCATGTGGGCTTAGCATAAAGGAAAAAAGATGAGGACGGATTATATTTTGTGGAGCAAAGAAGCTCAAGGCTTCTGCAAGAAGGATTGCCATGCAGGCACAAGTGTAAGATGAAGTGCAGAAAGCCCACAGCTGAGACTCAGACTCCAGCTGGAGCTGCGATTGGCTCCTCAGCAATCAAGCTTTCAGGGCAGATCATCCATTAACTTTGTCAAACCAATCATGATGTTCCCTGGGTTATCCACAGGGAGTGTGAGGCAGAACTAATGAGGCAAAGCACAATCTCCATCCTGAAGACCACAGACCCTGTCCCTCTTACCCAAGCACTCTCTCTAGTTTGGATAGCTATATTAAAATAGAGGAGAGCAGAAGTCAGCACGTGTTCAGTTGAGAGGTGCAACAGGGCTGGGGCTGGGTCCAGGTGGTCAACTAGAAGCCTTTTTTGTTGGGAGGTCAGGTGGAATGAAAAGTCAGCTTGAGTTGCTCAGTAAGAAGTGCCACGCTTTTTTTGTGATTGAAGATCAAGTTGAATGAAAGCAAAGACTTCCCCTTGGTTCTCTCTCCTCCTCCCATGTCCAGGCAGTGAGGATCTAACTAGGGAAAACTTCAGATTATTAGGAACAACCTAAACAATGGCATTCCTTCAAATTATGATGAAACTCTTGGGAATCTTCAAAATGTAAATCTTTTCCAGGACTTCAATTAGTTCCTTAGGGCTGGAAAAGTACACATATCCAGTAACCCTGTTCTTTCTAACTTAGGAACTCTCCTTGAAAGTGAGAGTGATCACAAGAGTTTTGCTGAGACCTCACTATGTAAACACACATGACCAAAGTGTCTGCTTGGAATGTCACAGAGGTTGTGCTGGTTCCACTTGGCATACAGCTGAGACAGCCTGCCAGGCATGTGAGGGTAGAGGTTGGCAGAGACTGCAATTACCTTCCCTTGGCAGCTCAGTTTGCCCCCATGTTACTTGCCATAGTATTTAAAACACTAATAAGAAAAGAAAAGAAAGAATACCCCTTAACATTTTTGTGCAAATAATATGTAAAAATTAGAGAGAGACATGGGGGGAGAGAGAGAATATTTTTTCTAGAATAGTTCTAGAAAACCCCAGTGCCATGGCTAAAATACTCTGGATATGCTATTTCCTCACATGAACAAATAAACAAACACAAATTGTGAAGGTAAGAGGGTAAGAGTCAATGGGGGCACCCTTGATCTTGAACTGCATTATTCAAATCACCTGAATTTTCTGCAGAAATTGTGTTATGAACTATTGTTTCAATGGCTGACATGACACATGGCTTCTCTTGTGTCTTTGAATACTCTTTCTTCATCTCATTTTTTGAGTCCCTCTTCTAGCCTACCTGGCTTTAGTCCTTGGCCTCTGTTCTTCTCTCAGATTCTTTCCCTTGATGAATATATCTATGCATTCATACTTAACTATCTACACTTTTTAAAGAAAAGATTTTATTTATTTATTTCACAGAGAGAGAGAAAGACCACAAATAGGCAGAGAGGCAGAGAGCCCGATGAGCAGACTAGATCCCAGGACCCTGAGATCATGACCTGGGCTGAAGGCAGAGGCTTAACCCTCTAAGTCACCCAGGCACCCATAACTATCTACACTTTTATCTGTTGGTTTTATTTCTGTCTCTAATCTTGTTTTTAAATTACTACCTTCTATCTCTCTAACTGCTTAATGGACATTTCTACTGGAATATTTTGCTATCATTTTTAAATCAACATACCTATGATTACCTTATCATCCTCCTCTTACCATCCTGGCTTCTTCTCTGGTATTTTTTTTTTTTTTTTTTTTTTGGTAAGATTTTATTTATTTGAGAGAGAGAAAGAGAGATAGCATGAGAGAGGGGTGGAGGTGGGGGGTGCCTATGGGCAGAGGGAGAGGGAGAAGCAGGCTCCCCGCTGAACAGGGAGGATATGGGGTTCTATCCCAGGACCCTGGGATCATGACCCAAGCCAAAGGCAAATTCTTAACCTACTGAGCCACCTGGGCTCCCTTCTTCTCCGATTTCTATTAATCATTTTATAATATTCCTAGGTACCCAGGCTCATAGCAAAGGAAAACTTTGATTTGGTCCTCTTTATCTCTCACTGTAAATCAATATTTCTCATTAGTTCTTCTTTGTGTCTTTCTTTATTTCCATTTCTTGATACCATTCTTTAACTGCCATCCCACCATTCATCTGAGTTATTCATTCAATTGACCTATTAAGCTGAACCACATGAAACTGCCATTCTCTTCAGTCAACACAGTGAAATAGTGGCAATTTCAAACGGTTCATTCTAGTATAGTAGCCTTTCAGAGCTGTCTCCCCAGATTTATGAGAAATTAATGAAGTTTAGACTCTGGTCCTTTAGGAAACATCTCAACCTTGTCTTACTCTCAATATTTGGAGCATTTCCTGGTGTGTTCTGGAGTGCATAGAAAGATCTTGGTTTTCCAGTTGCGCCTCCATAGTTTAGGGACTCCTGTAGTCACTCCCAGATTTGGAGCAGGAGGTCCTGAGAATACATTTCTGTGACACTACTTCAAATCCTCTTTGGAAGTAGTAATGGAATATGTTTTTAATCAGTCAACCAGGGCTTTAATGCCTAAACTTCATTTAACTTGCTTCTGCCAGAAAGAAAGGACCTTCAGGGAGGGAATATGACTGCTTGTTTTGCCCTCTGCTTTAACACAGCCAGCTGACCCTCAGGGCACACCTTAAGGCACATCTGTTCCTTCAAGCTTTAGCCTGATTGACATGGGAGAATCATCCAGGTGAGTGCGTCCCCTAAATTACCTTCTTCTCTTTGTACATTCACTGAGACCCTGGTGCTGCAGCCCTCCCACCCCCCGCAAATGACCTAAATGAGCGAATGCATAAACCACTTTTGTAGCAATTATATCTGTTTCAAAAATTTCTTTCTTAAATTATTTGTGGAACAAGTCAGCGTATAAATACACACACAAATAATGAATTTAAAATATTCCAATATTTTAAATATTACCCTTAAAAAATTCTCTCTGCTTTGAAAGCAAGATATTTTATATTTAAAACAAACCTTTTTATTCTCTCTTCATCTGAAAAGATGGGTATGAAGTTTTTTTCTGCCTGTCTTTTAAGTTTTTATTATCCAATATATACAATATAGAGGGACTAGTATAATGAACCCCCATGGACCCACCATCTAGCTTCTACAGTTATCAACTCTTGGACAATCAGGTTTCATCTACCCGCCCCAACATTTTTTCTTGGAATACTCCAAAGCACACTAGTTCACTTAGCTTTAAATATTTCAGTATGCATATCAAACTGATAAAAATGTAGTCACCATGCCATTTTCATACCTAAAAGTTAAAAAGCAATTACTCATTTCACTGAAATGCCCCATCCACATTCAATGCAAATAATGTCTCCCAAGTCCCTTTTGTTAACAGTGCCCCTTCCCTGCTCTTTTTCTAAGCCATTGAATTGTCATTTGTCCAGCAGCACTTCCTACTCTGTGAAATTGCCTGATGACTTTGGATGGTGGTATTGACCTTATTACTCCATACCTCATATTTTCTGTAAACTGGTAGTTAGATCTAGAGACATTTTAGACTCAGATTCAATTTTTTAAGCAAATATGTTTTGTAGATGATTTCCTATTTCCTCATATCAGGAGGCATAAAGTACTTGGTTGTCTTACTTAGTGTTGCTAAGATTAATCAGGGGAAACATCAAGACCTCCTTCTCATACACAGCAAAAAAAAACAAAAACAAAACAAAACAAAAAAACTTGAAGGGTGTACATGATGATCCATACTTCCCCAGTCAACAGATATTTCTAGAAAATGAAAATTCAGTACTCAAGGACAAATTAGAAGTCCAAGAAGTCTAACATAGAGCATTTGTCTATCAGAGATTTATACCGCCATGAGAGAGGTAGAGAGTCAAAGATATGCATGAGATGTGAGTGCGCGAGTAGCAAAGTAAGCTTTAAAAAAAACAGTATAGGGGTGCCTGGGTGGCTCAGTTGGTTAAGTGACTGCCTTCAGCTCAGGTCATGATCCCGGAGACCCGGGATGAAGCCCTGCATTGGGCTCCCTGCTCCGCGGGAAACCTGCTTCTCCCTCTCTCACTCCCCCTGCTTGTGTTCCCTCTCTAGCTGTGTTTCTCTCTGTCAAATAAATAAATAAAATAATTTAAAAAAATAAAAAATTAAAAAAAAAAAACCAGTACAAACAAGGTACCAGTTGATTAATAGCCAGAAGAGTTTTACAGATGCTATTTAGTGTAGGAAAACAAAAAATGTAGAAAGGAATGTAGTCAGGCAGTTTTGGGGCTGTTTTTCCTGAAGATGTCACAGACAAGAAACATGGTCATTCATATGGGTTCTCTCTGCAAGCACAGAACGCCATGACCCTCCCTCAAAGTGAGGGAGTTAGTCAGAGTCGTGGTTATCGACGCCATGCAGATTTTCTTTCTTTGTTCTCCCTTTTCACCTGATTAATTCTGAAAAACCCTTTTCTATTTCTACCTACAATTTTAAACCTTTCTCTGCTCCTACTTTTAGCTTACCTACATCAAGCCTCAAGTTCTACCCTACCCTTTTAAGACAAGATACTATAGAAATAATGAGAAAAACGGATCATAGTAGTATGGTAGCTACACTGTAACTAGCTTAGTTCAAACAAAAGAAATCTCATAACCACATGACTGCATGCTCACCTCCCTGCATTTAAGGGAGGCAGAAGTCCTGATAGGATAATGATTGATAAAAACCATCTGAGCAAAACACTTGATGTGTATCAGTAAAGTTAAGGTCTGTCTTTGTAATTGATTGTTCCTTAGATTAGACTTTAACCAGAACGTGCTATAAATAAAGAGCCCTGAGAACAATGTTTTTGGGAGATCCCCACACCACTCTTCGAGTCCGGTCTCCTCATTCGGAGGTTTCCTCATTCAGAATCACCAATGCCGTCCCCACCTTCAGGACCCTGTTGCTGGGGCTGGCTCTCGGCATGAAGAAGTGGCTCTGAGCTAGATTTGTAGGATTTGCACGATTTACCAGCAGAAAGAAGGAATGTGATGTGGTACATAAAATGACCTAGCTAAAGACCAGTGGGAGAGAAATGCATAGTCGGTTCTGGGGATAGTACTTTAGTAGTTTGTTCCATTAACACCACTTCCTCATCTACTCTGTGCCTGAATAGGTAACTGTGTAAAAGGGAACTCAGCAGGCATCCAAAATTACTGTCATTGTCTGAGTCAAGTGTGGTTGGTGTCAAGGTCACATGTTTTGGAGGATGGGTTGAGAAGTGACTTCATTAAAGGCAGTAGTTTCAAATTTAGTAAGCCTGACACCCAGGGATTCTGGTATCTGGGGTTGCAATCCAAGAATCTGCACTTTTTACAAGCACCATAAGAGACTCTAATGCAGATAGTCCAAGAGCTACATGTCAGTAACGCTATCTAGGGGAATGAATACCTGGGGTAATAGCAGACAGTCTGCTTCAGGGATCATGAAAATTTTTTGAGCCCTGCTTTAGAGATGATGATGTATGTGCCAGGAGCTGTGCTAAGCTTTTCGTGGGCATTTTCATAACTGAATTCCCATGAAACCACCCAAAGAGATTTTATTTAATTATTTTTAAAGATTTTATTTATTTATTTGACAAAGAGTGAGATCACAGGTAGGCAGAGAGGCAGCAGAGAAAGAGGGGAAGCAGCCTCCCTGCTGAGCAGAGAGCCCAATGTGGGCCTCGATCCCAGGACCCTGAGATCATGTCCTGAGCCGAAGGCAGAGACCCAACTCACTGAGCCACCCAGGTGCCCCTTATTTATTTATTTTTAAAGATTTTATTTATTTGAGAGAGACATAGAGAGCACGAGCAGGGTGAGGGACAGGGGCAGAGGCAGAGGCAGAGGAGAAGAACAAGTGGACTGACTCCCTGCTGAGTAGGGAACTGGATGGGACGTGGGCTCTATCCCAGAACCCTGAGATCATGACCTGAGCCAAAGTCAGATGTTTAATTGACAGAGCCACCCAGGTGCCCCTATAATCCCAGTTTAGCAATGAGAAATCTAGGCTTAAAGGAGCTAAGATCATACAGCAATAGGGGAAATGAAAACTTAAATTTAGGTGTATTTGATTTCAAAAGGGAGCTCTCAACTATGATTAGAACTTGCCATTTAAACATACAAATAGTAGCAATGTTTCTCCTCTACAATAGCCCTATATATTTTATGTCACAATTCTTTTTTATAAAGATTTTATTTATTTGAGAGAGAGAGAATGAGAGAGAGAGAGAACATGAGAGACAGGAGGGTCAGAGGGAGAAGCAAACTCCCTGCTGAGCAGGAAGCCCAATGTGGGACTCGATGTTGGGACTCCAGGATCATGACCTGAGCCAAAGGCAGTCACTTAACCAACTGAGCCACCCAGGCATCCTGTATGCCGCCATTTTAACGGCAGAGGCCAGCTATCCTCGTGCTGCAGGGCTTGCTGTCACCTCTGACAAAGGCTCATGTTTTAGCTTACATGTTTGCACATTAAAAAAAAAGAAGAAGAAGAAGAAGACGACTCTGGGGCATCTGGCTGGCCCAGTCGTTAAGCATCTGCCTTTGGCTCAGGTCATGATTCTGGAATCCCAGTGTGGAGCCCTGCATCAGGTTCCCTGCTCTGCAGGAAGCCTACTTCTCCCCTCTTCCCCCTGCTTGTGTTCCCTCTCTGGCTCTGTCAAATAAATAAAATCTTAAAAGAAGAAGAAGAAGAAGAAGAAGAAGAAGAAGAAGAAGAAGAAGAAGAAGAAGAAGAAGAAGAAGAAG
>PITA01009762.1:0-17476 GCA_004023965.1 Spilogale gracilis
ACAATTTATCCAAGGAATAAAAAAACACTAATTTAAAAAGATGTATGCACTCTATATTTATTTACTGCAGCATTATTTACAATAGCCAAATAATGGAAACAGCCCAAATATCCAACAATAGATGAATGAATAAAGATGTGATGTGTGCGTGCGTGTGCACGAGTGCGCGCACGCGCACACACGAATATTACTCAGGCATAAAAAAGAATAAAATTTTGACATTTGCAATAACATGGATGGATGTTAAAGGTATAATGCTAAGTGAAAACAGTGAGAAAAAGACAAATACCATGGAAATACCTGGAAAATATCATATATGGAATTTAAGAAACAAAATGAATGAGCAAAGGGAAAAAGGGACAAACAAAAACCTAGACTCTTACAGAGAACAAACTGATGGTCACCAAATTAGAGGTGGGTAGGGGGAAGATTATCCATATAACAAACATACATCAATAACAAAGCCTGGAAATTTGCCAAACATACTTACAAAACAACAATATATATATACATATGATGATTATACTAAAAAACTCTGAATTCTTATGCACCTTTAAAATTTTAAGCATTCATTCAACAAAGATTTAAATATCTACTATATAATAGGTATTATGCTTAATATGAAATTTTTAGAAAAAAATTCAAGATTCATAAAAACATATTTCTCTGGAAAAACCTGCCACAATTTTATGGTCCATTTTAATAAGCCAGATGAATAAAATTATTTTCTCTGTTACTTAGTCTTATTTCACTGATTATTATCGTAGTTATTTAACTAAACTATTTAACTAAAATCTACTGAGTACCTATTCTGGGAAGACAGTGTGTTTGAAGCCACATTGTGAAGAACAACAACAAAGGAAGCTTATTGGGGAATGCAGCTACTAGGTAATTGTAAGCATAATAAATACTAAGAGTGAAGTTTGTCTGAAGATGAACAAAGATCTTGTATTATAAGGTTAAAAAGAAATAGTTCAATAAAGGGGAAGCAGCACTTTTTCAAAGGTCTCAAAAAATAGAATAGCATATTTAAACAACTGAGAAAAGATTAATATGCTGGGGAGCCTGGGTGGCTCAGTGCGTTAAAGCCTCTGCCTTCAGTTCAGATCATGATCTCAGGGTCCTAGGATCGAGGCCCGCGACAGGCTCTCTGCTCGGCAGGGAGCCTGCTTCCTCCTCTCTCTCCACCTGCCTCTCTGTCTACTTGTGATCTCTCTGTCAAATAAATAAATAAAATCTTTAAAAAAAAAAGATTAATATGCTGGAGTAGAGAAAGCACACTGAGAGCTTTGGGAAAATGTTTCTATTTATTAGACAAACACTGAATGACTACTCTACTCTCCAGATGATATAAACACAGCGGTGAGCAGAACAGAGTCCAAGCACTAATAGAACTTACATTGTCTTTGGAGGAAAGAACAAGAGGCAATAAAAATTAAGTGAATGATATATCAAGTACTAAGAGCTTTAGGGAAAAGTTAAATGAGGTGAAATGGATAAGGAATATTAGAGGAGAAAGGTGTGTTGCTAATTAATTGAGAAGTCATCTAGCAAAGTGATTAAGAGTGATGACTCAAGTCAGAAAGTCTAGATGTGACCCAAGCAATGATACTTAGCATTAAAAGTTATGAAATATGTAGAAAAGGGGCTGATAGGTAATGTTGCTAGTGTTCAGAAAATGTTATTGTTATCAGCATTACCTCATAATCATTTTCATTAATACTGTTATTCATGATGGTAAATGAAGATACCATTGAAAAGGTGGAACCTGAAAGGAGACTGAAAGTAAATGAGGAAGAAAGCCCTGCTACCCTCAGTGGGAAAGCAGTGCAGGCAAAGGGATCTAGAGCACAAAGTCCTTCAAATAGGAGCCTGATAGGTGAGATCAAGAAAAACAGAGACCAGTAGTATAGGACTGGGGTGGAGGATGGGTGGGCATAGATGAAAAATGCTAAACAGGTAGTGGCAATCTCAGTTCAAAAGATGCTTGGGAACATCATAAAGAATTGGTATTTATCAAGTGAAAGGAAAATTTGGGTAGTTTAAGGAGAAGAGTGAGATGGTTGGATTTTTTTTTTAATATTTTATTTATTTGACAGAGAGAAACACAGCCAGAGAGGGAACACAAGCAGGGGGAGTGAGAGAGGGAGAAACAGGCTTCTCGCAGAGCAGAAAGCCGGATGTGGGACTCGATCCAGGGTCTCCGGGATCATGACCTGAGCCGAAGGCAGTGACTTAACCAACTGAGCCAACCAGGCGCCCCGAGATGGTCTGATTTTTATTAGAATATCTCATGCATTTTGTGCTGAGAGTTGTGTGGGTTCAGGCCGATATGGAATGATAGGAATCAGTTAGAATGTCTGTAAGTGAGGCAAAATAAAAAGGTAGTCAAAAATGGTTTTGCCCCTGAAAGTAGAAAAACAGAATTGCTATCTATTAAAATTGCTAATTATGCAGGAAGAGCAATTTTGTTTGTGGTGGTGGTGGTGGTGGTTGTCAGTGTGGGGAATCGGAAATTGAGGAAGTCAACCCTGCAGTGAGAAATAGATATACATTTCAAATATTAATCTGAGTATTGTCTACTGTACTTTATCCTTAGCTCTCTCACTTTCATTCTGAGGGTCAATTTGTTTCCACAACTCACACTGATGTAGAAAAAAATGTGGAAAATGAGGCAAAGATTGTCTTTTTAGATGCATAATTATAAGACTTGTTTTTTACATCTGTGAAACTAGAAAAGATGGAGTCTAGGAAATAGGAAGAAGAAGGAGAGGCTTTTCTCACAGAGTACTCCAAAAGAGAGCCAAAGAGATAGAAAAAAAGAGTTCAAAAAGGTGTCCCTCTCATTTCATAAATTGTACTCAAATATTCCTGAACATACCTCAGTACTACAGAATATTTGACAGTAGATATGGATACCGTGTGTGAGGATAAGGGAGGGATACTTATTGATGTGGAACACAACAAGCACTAAGAGAGAAGCAATGGTAGTTCTGTTTTAAGAGGCATTCAGAAGATAGATCACACTAAACCACACAAGTTTTTTTTAAGTATTTTGGGTCAAGAAGCTTTCTGTTCTAATTACTAACAAACCACTCCAAATCTTAATGCCTCAAAGAAAAATTAATTCATATCTCTTATGGCTTTATGGGTTGATTATTCTCAGCAGAGTAGCTCTTGTTTGGGGTCTCGCATGCTATTTTAGCCAGATGTCAGCTGGGTCAAGATATGTCATTTGAAGACTCAGGTGGACTGACTGGACATTTAACATAGTTCACTCCAGTGTTTGACAGGTGATGTTGGAATTTGGCTCAAAGTTAAATTAGGGCTTCTAACCATGTGCCTATACCTGGACATTCCCTGGCCTGTGTGGTTGGCGTGGTTGGGGCTTCTCACAGAATGGTGACTGAGTTCCAAAAAACGGGCATCTCATGAGGGAAGAGTTGCAGGAACAAGCGTTCCAAGAGGCTCAGGTATAAGCTGCGATGTTCTTATGAATTTGACTGAAGTCCCACACCAACACTTCCACAATATTTTATTGGTCAAAAACAACTTACAGAAGACACAAAGATTCAAGTGTAAGGAACTACCTATGAACATGGGCTTGGATACCAGGAATTATGGCTCACTGGGAGGCTATTTTCAGAGACTAACTAACATACTGTCAGGTGAGTATAATTAAAAACATAGTACAATTAAAAACATAAACCCAAATCATTTTAATTATATTGTTTGGATTCATGAGCCATATAAAACCTGTGTTTACTAAAGAGTATCTTGAAAATGTTGACAAGAACAAAGAAAATATAAGAACCATTAATCTCATCATAAATACTCATACATAATAGGTGGTTAATAAATATTTGTTCAATTAGTGAACTGGCAAATAACTTGGCACTGGCATTTTTGTATGTAACTTTAAAGTCAAGGATAAAAATACTTAGAATTTTAATCTTTTTGCTAAAATTATACCATAAATATATGTTTATTTTACTGAATATATTACTCCACAGCCATTTTAATAATGTTATAATATTTTATCATGTGAAATAGCCCCAATTATTAATTTCTTATTAGTCAAAATTTAGGTGATCTTTAAGCTTTTGCTATTATTGTTTTTTAGAAAGATAACATCCTAGTTAAAGCTCTATTATTTATGATTAATTTTTATTAGAATCAAAAGTGAGACAATTTTAAGATTTTTTAAAAATCTGGGCAGTGAATTTCCCTCCAACAAGGCTAAAACAATTTAAACTACCATAAGCACTGTTTGGGAGTTTTCATTTCCCCACACCCAACTATAAAAATTCTTCCAATAGGGAAACCGGAAGATTTATTTTTATCTATTTGTGACTGAACATTTTTTCTCCATTTGTTACTCAGTTACTGGTAAAATTGAACACATTTCTGTCTGTTTAGAGACCATATATAGTTCTGTGATTTTTCTTTTCAAGGCCTTTGTTATTTTGCCCATTAAAATCAGAAAGGGTTTTTCATACCACATTACATATTCTTAAAAATGTCATGAGAAAATGGGTAAAATACATATCCTAAATATTATAGTCTGAGCTACATCTATGACTGACTCCATGGACCTGAACACAATAATTCAGATATTCAGAAATAGGAATAGAAAAAAAAAATTGTCAATTTATTTGTGAGCCAATTTTTGTCATCCTTTATCATGTATGTTGTAATTATTATCATCAAAACATTGCTCCTCAAAATAATTCTATTAGTAGGGCACCTGGGTGGTTCAGTGGGTTAAAGCCTCTGCCTTCAGCTCAGGTCATGATCTCAGGGTCCTGGGATCCAGGCCTGCATCAGGCTCTCTGCTCAGCAGAGAGCCTGCTTCCTCCTCTCTCTCTGCCTGCCTCTCTGCCTACTTGTGATCTATCTCTCTGTCAAATAAATAAATAAAATCTTAAAAAAAAAGAAAAAAAACCCAATTTCATTATTAGTAGAGAAATAACTCCTTGGTTCCATGTACTGTTTTCTAAATTATACAGAAACTTTAAGGAACTTTAAAGAAAAGTTACAAACTGTTTTATATTTGAGGGACTAGGTAGCAGCTCACAAGTATGCCCTGATTTAATGGGAAAGAAGACATTGTTCCTAAATAATATTAATAAATAATAAATGAATAAATAACCACCATCTATACCATAGCCAAACAGAGAACAAGATAAAGCTTTTAGTTTTCTAGCAATTTCTGTTTTGTGCTCCATGCCAAGTACTGCTTAGTCACTAAATTGAATGGCTATATAAAGTTTCTTGGAAAAATTTAATGCTTTGCTTGTAACCAATAGTTATCACTAATGAAAGATATTAGAATTATCATTATCAAAAACTAATATAATAATCTAAATACCATATTATCCAACTAAATAAATTTTCACATTCCATCAATTCAACTCTGTAATCAACAGCATAAGAATAGAATATAGTTATTATCTCCTAGGAAAGTGTTGCTGTCATGCCTATGATTACAGTTCTTTAAAAACACTAAGATAAATGTATTTCCTATTTACCGTATGGTTTTATTTTTTTTTGATTTATGAAATAGTCTCAAACTTTTCTATTCTACTTACTGCAAGTCACTTTCATGCCACCTCATAAAACATAAGAAATCATTTCTGCTATCAGAACTTGACAATTCATGCATGTAAACAGTTTGCTATATATTATCTAAGAAAAAAATCCAAATATAATATTAAGTCTATTATCATATTTTATACTATAGGGAGTGAAGCAGGAGTGATTTTAGAGATCAAAGTAGGCAACCTATTAATGAAGCCAGGAGCCATATTGGACAGCCCAAAAATGGGCACTGTACTCACTCATTTCATGCCACTTCAGGTTCTTGAACTTGCTTTGCTTCTAAAATCTGTCTGCAGAAGTTCTAGCAACAATTCCTTGTTTTCTTGAGATGATATGTTCAAAAAACCAATAGTTTATGCAGCCGCTGGGAAGGCTCCCCACAACTGAGCGATCAGCTTTGTTACAAAGCCGTGGACAGCTTGGAAACAGTCTTCTTTATTCATTCTCCTTCTTTTGCTGTGTCTTTCTTCTTCTACTCTAATTCTTTGTTTCTGGGGTGTTTTTGCAAATAGGCTGTCCCCAAACTGAGCCTTCTAGGAACTCCACGTTAGGGTTCCCAGGGACTAGAGCCTCTGAGCAAAAGCAGGAGAGTGATCTCAAGCTAAAAGGTGTTGAGGAGGTCCGGAGATTAAAAAAAAAAAAAAAAAAAAAAAGGAAAGAATAGATACTTAAAGGTAAAGTTAGGCAAGGAAAGGACTATCACATACAGAAGGATGGACGCTTTTGTGAAAAGGCATTGCAGTCTTTGGAATAACAAAAGTAAAAACAATTACCTTTGAAACTTTGGAAACACATCAAAATAATTACACGAAAAAACATTTGCAGGGCGCCTGGGTGGCTCAGTCGTTAAGTGACTACCTTCAGCTCAGGTCATGATCCCAGCATACCAGGATGGAGCCCTGCGATGAAGCCCCGCGATCCAGCCCCATATTGGGCTTCCTCCTCAGCGGGAAGCCTGCTTCTCCCTCTCCACTCCCCCTGCTTGTATTCTATAGAGATAGCTGTGTTTCTCTCTGTCAAATAAATAAATAAAATCTTTTAAAAAAGAAAAAAATCTGCATTTTTAGTACTGCTCCATCTGGTTTTATTCTTCCTCATTTGTTATTAGAATGACTACTAGAACTACATCAGATTTCTGGCCAAATTTATATGTTTGTTTGTTTACAAATTGGTTCTCCTACACAGAAAGAAGCAGGCCATTCCAGCTGGGTAGGCGGCAGGATTCACAAGCAGGAGACTCATAGGTGAGGCTTGTCTTGGGAGACTGCAAAAGGAGTAGATGGCTGCCCCAGGATGCTTCATTCTTTTTTTTTTTTTTTAAGATAAAATTTTTTATATTTTTTAAATTTTTTTTTTTAGTGTTCCAAGATTCATTGCCCATTCCCCACACTCAGTGCTCCATGCAATAGGTGCCCTCAGTACCCACCACCAGGCTCTCCCATCACCTCACCCCCTCCCTCCAAGTCCCTCAGTTTGTTTCTGTGTCCAAAGTCTCTCATATTTCATTTCTCTCCCTGGATTACCCTACTTCCCATTTCCTTTCCTTCTCCTACTGTCTTCTATATTACCCCTTAAGCACCGCAAGCAAGTGAAACCATGTGATACTTGACTTTCTCTACTTGGCTTATTTCACTCAGCATAATCTCATTCTTAAAAGTTTATAAACAGGTTTTAACTAGGTCAAATCACATATATATTCAGTCCAGATAGTCTCAATATCTTCTCTCAAGACTACATCTTTGAAAACAGCACCCACTGTAGAAACACTAGCAGAATATACATTCCAAGGACAAGGTATGGGGAGCAGCCTCCAGCTGGCAGGTCAACCAGAGGTCATGGCATCTCAATGACCTCCAGCGTTGTACCCCTTGTTAAGGGCTCTTAAAATCTCATATGGCTTCTTTTCCACAATGTGCCCCAACTATCAGCAAGAAGTTTCATTAGCAAGAAAGTGGCTCATCTGTTGCCTCTCTGGCTGAATAGAGGTAGATTCCATGGCAACAATATAGGCACATGCAAGAGAAAACATGGATCAAGATAATGATCGCCAAAATAAGTAACAAAGTTTCTGTTAAGAATCTCATGATCTGAAGCACTGATATACTAAGTCCCCTAGACTGGGTGAGTTCACTTCGTGTTCATCTGTTCTCATGTGATTTAATAAAGATAATACATTAGCAGAGTGATTAAGTAGAAACACGTAGCATTCTGTTTGGATAATGACACAGGTGTTTCCTTTCGAGGTTATAATAATATCCAAGGCCATCTTATTTTGGATGATAACTTTTCTCCTCAGAGACATTTCCATGTTTGGTAAAGTCAGGATTTGTTAGCTATCATTTAAGGCTTCTTGGGTGAATTTAATAAGGCTTTCTATGTGTGCAATAACATCCTTCAGGCCAAAGGCAGGAGCAAAGAAGGTGGCCAAATGATTATACCAGTAGAAAACAGAATATTTCCACCTAGGCTTGAGGAGAAAGAGGTTAGAAACTTTAGGAATTTGATTTCATGTATATACCATTCATGTTGGGTGGAGGAAACAGCACTGTGAGGCATGAGGACATGAACTGGGGACATGGTATATTGGAACAGGACTCCTATTTTCTCCCCCTTTTTACTAGTGTGCTTCTCTTTAATTTACCTTTATTTATTTTTATTATGTTCAATTAGCCAACGGATAACACATCATTAGTTTTTGTTGCAGGGTTCAACAATTCATTAATTGCATATAACACCCGATGTTTATCACCACATGTGCCCTCCTTAGTACCCATCACCTGGCTGCCCGATTCCTCCACCACCACCCCCTTCTGTCACCCTCAGTTTGGTTCCCAGAGTCTCTCATAATTTCTCTCCCTCTCTGACTCCTTCCTATTCAGTTTTCCTTCCCTCCCTCTGTGGTCCTCTGTGCTATTCCTTATGTTCCACATATGAGTGAAACTGTATGATAATTGTCTTTCTCTGCTTGACTTTAAAAATGACATAGTAGATTTTCTAGTTCCCTCTCTGGGGAACCTAACCTAACCTTAAAGGAAAAATTTACCCATAGAGTTTTGCAGAGTTTGATGTTATATGATATCAGTGCCCAATATATTCTTTGGGATTGAAGATATAAAAAAAATTTCAGATTCTCATGAGTGAGAACATCCAACTTTCAGTGTCAAAGGGACCTTTCTGACCATAACTCTATAAGCTTCCATGGCACTGAGGGAGACAGAAACTTCTAAGGGTTAGTGTGCTAGAGTATATTTGGCTCCAGTGTCAACCTGATCTGTCACCTTTTGTTTATCTCTGGGTGACCAGTAAATAGTGAACTCAATACTGGCCTCTGACCACCTTCACTGGTCCTCACCTGGAGGCATTTTTGGTCTGCATCCTATACTCAGGGTGTAAGAGTCCTCTATCCTACGTACGACCACATCCTTGAGGCCTCTGCTGAAACAGGTAGGGGATCAAGGATGGTTAGGGGCAGGTAGAGAAAGTCTAAACTGTTGTTTCCATTTTAAGGCTTTCCACAGGCCAACCCACTGTGCTAGGTTGTCAATCTATCTGTTGAGGCACAGTCTTGGCAGCAATGATATCAAACAATATTTGCTTCCTGGTTATGTTGACCAGACTCCTTATAGTCAATTGTGATGGTCTTTTGAGTTTTTGAGCACCCTCTCTGTCCTGAGCCCACAATCAAACCTAGGATTTGTCCTTTTCCCCCAGATCATTAATGGATTGCCCAACATCATAAGTATCTTGTTCCATGACTGGACACAGCATGAATGTCAATGTCCCATATCAGATGCTGGAATGTTTTGACTTTCATTTCTTCAGTAAATGTGGCATGATCAGGACCTTCAAATACGGGAGTATGGGTGGTCTGCTTCACTCCCAACTCCCTAAAGATTTATTGTACTTCTTCTATAGACTGCCAGAGTCACACATGCCCTGGATGATTCCCCCTCATTGGGCCAACACTACCTGCAGGCTAGAATAATCTGATCTATAAGGGAGTGAGTATCTTGAACCCCCAGAAGGCCATGCAGGTGCTGCTGGAGGGCAGATTGTTGCTCGTTTCCTCTGCCTCCTGCCCCATTGGACAAATGCCATTTTCCTCCCCAGCCACACTAACCGTGTTTGGATATTTTCCCTGGCCTTTTCCTAGGACTTGGCAGCTATATCAGCAAGCTCACTGGGATTATATTCTCCCATCAAAACATTCCCTGAATTGGGAGCTGCCTGGATGGCTGGGGTTGTTGCTTGCTTTTGCTTTCTTTTGTATTAAGGGCTACATGGCACAGGGCATTTTGTCTGTTTCACTGTCAATGACCTCAACATCTTCCACCCACTTTCCTCACTTTCCCAGGGATTCCACCTCTGAAATTCCAATCAGTCTTTGTCATAGCATTTAGACCTAAATCCACAACAGCCTGCACCTTCCTAGCTTTATAAAATGGCACATTAAGGTCTTTGCTTATTATCCTGCTCTCTCACCTTGTCTGTCAGCTCCAAAGCTAGAAGAATATGAACAACAACTCATCTTTTTTTTGTCACTCCTCCTTTTCTAACCTCACCTCTTCTTCCAACTCTCTAATTTGAGCTTCAGCCTCTAGTTGAGCATTAGTAGCCAGCCATACTGCTCACAACAGAGGTCAGCCTATAGCGTCAGCCACCCAGTTCTCTTCTCTGCCACTGAACTTTGCTTAGTTCCTCAAACAAGTGCATTAGACTAGCTGGAATTTTGGAGGTATCCCCATATTCACAGTGATGTTCAAAAGCACCCAACATATAGGCCACCCTCCCCACATAGGGATTGATGGCCAACTTGGGATTTCACCCCTTGGATGACTCTTTCCCAAGGCCCATTTCTTTGGTGTCCTGGCAAGCTTACCAATTGTTGGTTTACAAATTGGCCTCCTTACATAGAGAGACCAAAAAGAGAGGCAGATCACTCCAGATTGGTAGGTGGCAGCTTAATAAGAAAGATAACTTATACATGAGGCTTGTCTTAGGCAGTCAAGATGAATACATCTCTTCACCTGCCTGCCAGAATCTCACTGGCTTATATAGATTTCTTAATTGGGTTCAGTGACATATTCAGTCCATATCATTTGAACATTTACTCTCTCAAGACTGTGTCTTTGAAAAGGTACTTACTGTGGGAACTGTGGAAAACTATATATTCCAAGAACGGGGAGAAGATGAGAAGCCGCCAATTGCCCAGGTTCAGCACATGGATAAACCAATGGTAATATCCTCTCAATGACCTCCTCCAGCATAATTTAATGCTTATTATAGGAAGTGTGGTCTATGAGGAGCAGCATTGGCTTCATCTGGAATCTTGTTAGAAATACATCATCTGGGGCACCTGGGTAGCTCAGTTGGTTAAGCGACTGCCTTCGGCTTAGGTCATGATCCCAGAGACCCCGGGATCGAGTCCCACATCGGGCTCCCTGCTCGACAGGAAGCCTGCTTCTCCCTCTCTCACTCCGCCTGCTTATGTTCCCTCTCTGGCTGTGTTTCTCTTTGTCAAATAAATAAAATCTTAAAAAACAAAAAAACAAAAAAAAAAGAAATGCATCATCTCAGGCTCTTCTTCAGACCTTTGAGTCTGCTGTGCATTTTCTTAAAATTCACAGATGATTCATATGTATTGAAGTTTGAAAAACATTGCCTTAGACATAGGTTAACTTTGAGCACTGCATAAAGACAAATCACTTTGTGAAATGATACCATGGTAAATAAGACCTGGTTATTGTCTCCAAGGAGCAAACACTAATTGAGTCAGGGGGGAAAAGGAGAAGAAACTAACAAATACTGAGCACTTACACTAAGTCAGGCACTTTACCTGAAGATTCACTAATGTTATCATATGTAATATGGCCACATTTAATGTCATCACATTTAAAATTACCACAAAAACCCAGTGGAAGAGTACTATAATCCTACTTCACTGATAAGTTTACTGAGGTTAAATAACTTCTCAGAGATCACATACTCAATAAATCTTGGTCTAAATATTTCTGCATCCAAAAATTATTCACTCTCATCTATACCCAAAGTTCAATGCACATGAAAGGGTCATAAATAATTCATAAGAAAACTGAGAATGATAATTAAATACATTGGCACATATTTTAAATTATAAAAGTGATAGGAAGACAGTATTATCATTGTGGACTGGTTTATTAAAAACAATGATTCATGGAAGGTTGAATTAGAAAATACTGTAAGATTTGAATAATGGGCAAATAAACTTATACCATTTATGAATATCAGCTACATATTTAGCACTGTGCTAAGTAAGGCTTTATATTGATTTTCTGATTCTTAAGCCAACCTCATTAGGTATAAAATATTTGCCAATTTAGAGATTTATAAAAAACACACAGAGACTTAATGAGTTTAAGAAATAAACTAAATTCACAGAGCAAACAAGGGACAGGGTTGTGAATCCAGAGTATCTAAAGCTATGATATTCCCAAATACCACTGGGAGTTGAAATAAATGTTCATTATAAGGTAGCAGAAGTCTCAGTTTGTAGATTTATTTCAGATTGTAACTGTTTTGACAGTCAGAACCAACATTAATGATCTTATGGATATTACATTAAGGTATTTGCTTAATAAATCCATTTCTGACAAATTTCAATTTTTTCCTTATTAATGCTTTCATTGAATTGTAACTTATGTTTATAAATATTTTGTAACTTAATGTTTATAAATATTTTCTTGACTTCAAATAATCCAGTTTTTCCTGAAATAGAAAAAAAGAAAAACACTTGAAGATAAAAAACACAACCTTCAAAAATCATATGTAACTTATCCTCCAAATGTAAAACTATAATATAGTGTACTGTACTTAATAACACAGGAAAAAATACAAATATCTAAAGTCTCCTTAGGGGTAGATCAACATTACTATAAAGTTACATTATTTTCCATTGTGTCAGAGGGTATCACACTGGTCTTCAGTAAAGAATCATTTTCTTGCTGTTTAATAATACCAAGCAACTAGTAATCCAATAAAAAACAAATCAGCAGGGCTATTTGATGTCACATATAACTCCAAGAGAGACCATTTCAATGAGTCTACAACCTACATCTCTAAGTAATAAGAATGTTTCATTGTATTATTCAGTACCTTGTAGAAGCCCATTAAATGTTTACTGAAAAGAATTTAATTGGGAATAAAGCCAAAAAGTCTGTTTAAATGTGAATATGAAATGTTCTATTAATTTCTACATACTTTATCTTTGCACTTTCTACGCTCTGGTTTTTATAGCAAGAAATAAGAAATTATTGTTGCATGTTACCTGTGAGAAGCAATGCAAATAATTCCAAAAGGATAAATGAAAAGAGTGGTAATAATAATATATACTCATTTTATTAAACTTTAACATATAGCTCTTATATTCATAGACATAGGCTATTAAGTTCTTATGTTCACACAGAGAATATACTTAATATAATATCTACTCCAACTTCCCATTTGTACATTAATTTATCGATATGTTTATTTTCTAAATGATTTATATATGAACTCATATATGCATTCACTTAAACTCCCTATTGTTTATTTGCTTTAATGAAAATTAGGGAGACTAGCACTTGCCTCATAGGCTTTTCATAAATATTCAATGAAATAATCAATGCTGGGGCGCCTGGGTGGCTCAGTTGGTTAAGCAACTGCCTTCAGCTCAGGTCATGATCCCGGAGACCCGGGATCGAGTCCCACATCGGGCTCCCTGTTCGGCGGGAAGCCTGCTTCTCCCTCTCTCACTCCACCTACTTGTGTTCCCTCTCTGGCTGTGTTTCTCGCTGTCAAATAAATAAAATCTTTAAAAAAAAAAAAAGAAATAATCAATGCTAAATGTACAACATATTATCTGATAAATGGTATACACTAATATTACTATTATTAAAATAAATATATATTTTATTGATAGTGATATGAGCAAGACTGTGTGATGAAAAAAATAATAAACATGTAAAAAACTCTCCAGTTACATCTTGGTAAAGAAATTAAGAAATATACTCATATAATATTAATAAAGGAATGTGATGACAGTTTCCAGAAGATAAAGTTTTATGAGAAAGCAGAGATTTCCAAAGACCAAAGTCTTTCCTTCTACAGTATATATGACAAGCACTTTAAAAAATTTTTTGGCAGTTTTTTCACTGATTCACTAAGCAGTCATTCCATTTTTGAAGAAGTTTAATTATTGGAAATCATTTCATTATTCCATATGGAAGCTGAATTCAGTACATTTCAAATGTTTTCCATTTTATTTCCAACCTCTATAAGGTAAATTTCAAGCAAATGCAAATTAAATGGGAAAAATGCTAAATAATTTTCAAAAGTTTTCTTTTTCTTTTTACATAGAAACTAGTAAATAGTAAGTGAATTCGTTTATATATAGCACTATTAGTTTTATTTATGCTGACTTCCAAATAAAATAGCTTAACCAAAAGGATAAATAACAGACTGACCTCGCCACATGTTTCCAATATATTGTTAAACTACACTGTATTTCCTTTGGGAAGAAATTACACTATTTCTTTTACATTTTTTATTTCAATAGATGTCTGAATTTCACTTGAGCTACAGAAGAGGGTTGAAGGAATAAAATTTGACAAAGCTGGATTCAACTAATGAGAGGTAAGGGAGCTCAGAGAAGCTTGAGTTTTGCCATGAACTCTAATTTTCATTATAGTGTTTGGGGAAACAGGCTGTATCAAGGAGAGGGATTAAATGGCAAGGGAAAGGGTGAACATAATTAGATTTTATGTTTGAAGAGGTATACTGGAAAATATGCTGTCAAAATCTGACACATACCCTCAGTTTTTCAGTTACAGGCAATATTGTTTCCCCCAAATAAGACTATTTTTTAAAGTATTTATTCACTTGGTGTTTTCAATTTGAGCTAAATTATTGAGTTTCTTGTTGACATTATTTGTTACTGCAAATGAGAGAAATGAATGTGATATTTGCCTTAGAATGTTCATTCTCATATTGTGCTCTTGTGATGCCACATCTTACCTGTCTACATTTGGTGCTGCTTATTACTGTAGGCAGCAAGAGATGTGCACATGTCAAATTGCCTCTAGCTAGCAAATATATTTCTGGGAAACATAATGTTTTAAACAGGAAACACAGGAACATGTCTATAAGCCAATCTGTCGACAAGTAATAAAGTATTCATACTACACCTCCAGCACAAGAAGTTGAAAGGAAGCTCTTACTAGTAACATTCCTCTGCATGTATTAAAAACCTAGTAATCAACATTTCCTTGGTGATTTCGAAGTCTCTTCGGGTTCCATACAAATTTTAGAATTGTTTGTTCCAGCACTTTGAAAAATGCCAATGGTATTTTGGTTGGGATGGCGTTGAAAGTATAGATAGCTCTGGGTAGCATAGACATTTTAACAATGTTTATTCTTCTGATCCATGAGCATGGAATGTTTTTCCATCTTTTTGTGTCTTTTTCAATTTCTTTCATGAGCGTTCTATAGTTTCTCGAGTATAGATCCTTTACCTCTTTGGTTAGGTTTATTCCATGGTAGCTTATGGTTTTGGGTGCTATTGTAAATGGAATCAAATCTCTAATTTCCCTTTCTACAGTTTCATTGTTAATGTAAAAGAGAGCAACTGATATCTGTGCATTGATTTTTTATCCTGCCACATTACTGAATTGCTGTAGGTGCTCTAGTAATTTGCAGGTGGAGTCTTTTGGGTTTTCCACGTAAAGTATCATGTCATCTGCAAAGAGAGAGAGTTTGATTTCTTCTTTGCCAATTTGAATACATTTTATTTCTTTTTGTTTTATGATTGCTGTTGCTAGGACTTTTAGTACTATGTTGAACAATAGTGGTGTGAGTGGACATCCTTGTCATATTCCTGATCTCAGTGGGAAGGCTCTCAGCTTTTCCCCATTGAGAATGATATTCACTGTGGGTTTTTTATAGATGGATTCTATAAAGTTGAGAAATGTTTCTTCTACCCTTATACTCTGAAGAGTTTTAATCAGGAAAAGATGCTATATTTTGTCATCATTAGCCATCAGGGAAATTCAAATCAAAACCACATTGAGATACCACCAATTAGAATGGCAAGAATTAACAAGGCAAGAAACAACAAATGGAGAGGTTGTGGAGAAAGGTGAACCCTCTTACACTGTTGGTGGGAATGGAAGTTGGTGCAGCCACTTTGGAAAACAGTGCTGAGACTCCTCAAAAATTAAAAATAGAACTACCCTATGACCCAGCAATTGTAGTACTGGGTGTTTACCCCTAAGATGCAGATGTAGTGAAGAAAAGGGCCATATGTACCTCAATATTCATAGCAGCAATGTCTGCAATAGCCAAACTATGGAAAGAGCCAAGATGCCTGTCAACAAATGAATGGATATAGAAGATGTGGTCCATCTATACAATGAAATATTACTCAGCCATCAGAAAGGGATGAATAGCCAAACTTTGCATCTACATGGATGGGACTGGAGGAGATTATGCTGAGGGAAGTAAGGCAAGCAGAGAAAGTTAATTATCATATGGTTTCATCTACCTGTGGAACATAAGGAATAACATGGAGAACAGAAGGAAAAAGAAAGGAAAAGTGAAGGGGGGAATCAGAGGGAGAGATGAACCATGAGAGACTGTGGACTCCAAGAAACAAACTGAGGGTTTTAGAGGGGAGAGGGTGGGGGATGGGTGAGCCTGGTAGTGGGTATTAAGGAGGGCACATATTTCATGGAGCACTGGGCGTTATATATAAACAATGAATCTTGGAAACTACATCAAAAACTATTAATGTACTGTATGGTGACTAAAATAACACAATTTTAAAAAGTCTGCAATCAAGACTGTATGGTGTTGTCATTAATAATATAAAAGTTATATCAAGAGAATTGTATAGTTTACGCATAGGTCTAATATATATAGACAACTGATTTTTGACAAAGGTACACAATGAAGAAATGATTGTCTTTTCAGCAAGTGGTACTGGAACAATTGAATATGCAAAATAAAAGAAACTTTAGTTACACACATTATACCATACACAATTATATAAAATAAATCATAGCACTTATTTAAAATGGAAAACTATGAAGATTATAAAGCAAATAATATGAGAAATTGGTGATATTGAGTTAACTAAGAATTTTTAAAATATGGCAAGAAGTGTAATCTATAAAAGAAAAATCTTTGACTTTATTTAATTAAAAACTTCTGCTCTTTTAAAGGAAATATTAAGAATGTGAAAAGACAAGGCACAGGCTATGAGAAAATATTTTCAAATAAAATATTGATAAATGACTTCCATGTAGAATATATATAGAATCTTTGAAACTCAATGATCAGGAAAGAAACAATCCAATTTTTTAAATGGATAAAAAATTTGAACAGACACTTCCCCCCCCCAAAAAAGCCTACAGATAAATTACATAAATGTTAGACAGATAAATTATATATAGACCGCAAATGGATTCAAAGATGGGCAACATAACTAGTTATTTGTTAAATGAAAATTATAATGATAATGAGACACTACATACCTACAAGAAAAGAATTGCTAGAATATAAACAAGCAAATAAATAAGATTAAACTTACCACATGTTGATAAGGGCATAGAACTGAAATTTTCTGGGAGATGATATTTGCAAGTCACATATCTGATAAAGGGCTAGTATCCAATATATTTAAAGTACTTATGAAACTCAATACCCCCCAAAAAATACAATTTAAAAATAAAAGACATGAACAGACATTTCTCCAAAAAAACCATACTGATGGTCAAAAGACATATGAAAAGATGCTCACCATCACTTAACATCAAGGAAATGCAAATCAAAACTATGATGAGATATTACCTTACATCTGTCA